>JASDQU011245454.1:0-10458 GCA_032191745.1 Picea mariana
TGCATTTTCCTTCATGTCCAAATACCTTTATCAATCTTGTGGTCCAAAACCCATGACTAGGGTTGACATCAATGTCAACAACCAATCTTCCAACAAGAATGATGAGTTTTCCCAATATAACTGTAGATTTTAACCTTGTACAATATTTACTACAAATAGATATTCGATAAAAGAACATAAAAGATACAATGGAAAATACAAAACATTACACAAAGAGTTTTCCCCTTGAAACCCAAACCAAAAAAACCAGCATATTCTATATTCATTCATAGTGATACATTGTCTACAATACAATATACATATAGGATCCAGTGGCATCCAAAACCCTAACCCAATGACATGGATGAGTCAACAACCCTAATTCCTTAACTGGAAATAGAAAACCATCGGTAAAAAAAAAACATGTGCCAAAAAACCGCCCAACAATGGACATGTTTCCCAAGGCAAAAATGTGACATGTTTCCCAAGGAAAAGAATATAACACATACCCAGCATTCTCCCACTTGTTGTTTTCTTTACATACAGGGGGTTACAAGGTTACATAGTCAACAATCCAGGGAAGCAATGCCCATGGATCCTCTACACCAAGAGAACTTCTCAGTGCTCACAGATTTTTTTAATGAATCTACAACATTCTTCAAAGTGTCCACCTTCATCAACAACACTTTCTTTTCTTCAACCATGTCTCTCACAAAGTGATATTGAATATCAATATGCTTTGTCTTTGAATGATAAGTCAGGTTCTTTGCCAAAAACATTGCACTCTAACTGTCACAATCTATCCTTACAACTTGTTGTACCAACCCAATACCTAAACACAATCTTTGTAACCATATTGCTTCCTTACTTGCATGAGTGGCTGCCATGTATTCAAATTTTCATGTAGTTGAAAGTGCCACTACAACCTGTCTTTTGCTCATCCAACTTATGTCTCCTCCAAAAAGGTTAAACACATACCCACTTGTAGATCTCCTACGATCCACATCTCCATCCTAGTCTACATACACAAAGCCATGTATATCCAACACTTTGTCCAATCCCGATCTTCTTTGGTAGCACAATCCATAGTTAGCAGTGCCACGCAAATACCTAAAAACCCTTTTACTGATGACCAATGCTCCTTCCTTGGTTTTGAAATATACCTGCTCAAAACTCCCACTGCATGTGCAATGTCTGCTCTAGTACAAACCATTGCATACATCAAACTGCCAACTACACTCGCATATGGAACATGAAACATGTCCTCCTCCTCTTCCTGTGTCTTGGGACACTAATTCTCAAATAACTTTATACCAACAGGAATAAGAAACTTGACTGGTTTACATTCCTGCATATTAAACCTCTGCAATATTGTCTCGAAATATTTTCTATGATTTAATCAGATTTTCCTCTTTTTACGATCTCTTTTAATTTCCACACCCAAAATGAAATTTGAAGCACCGACATCCTTCATGTCAAATTTAGAGGACAACTGAGTTTTCACATCCTGGATAATCTCCTTGTTGTTTCCTATCAGCAACATGTCATCCACATACAAGACCAAATAAATCAAATGATCACCAATTAATTTAAAATACACACAATGATCCTCTTTTCTTCTTATGAAACCAAGTCCCAACATATAAGTATCAAAATTTTGATACCACATCCTTGGTGATTGTTTTAAACCATACAGGGACTTTTTCATCTTGCATACTAGCTCCTTCTTTCCCTTCACAACAAATCCTTCAGGTTGCTTCATATAGATTTTTTCTTCTAGATCCCCATGTAGGAGTGTTGTCTTCACATCCATCTGTTTTACTTCAAAATCAAATGCAGTAGCAATAGATAACAAAAATATTATAGATATTAACTTGGAAACAAGAGAAAAATCTCACCAAAATCAATTCCCTCAACCTTGGAATAACCCTTTGCTACTAACCGATCTTTGTATTTCTCCACTTTTCCTTCCGCATTCATCTTCTTTTTAAATACCCATTTGCTACCAATGGGATTTCTTCTAGTCAGAAACTCCACTAGATCCCAAGCCTCATTCTTATCCAAGGCTGTCATTTCTTCGTCCATGGCCTTTTTCTAGAGATTTCCATCCTCTGAATCCACTACCTCCCTGGAAGTTCTAGGATCATCATCAGTAATAGACAAAGAAAAATTTGAACGGAAATCAGATGGAGTATACCTTTCTGGTAGCCTTATTTCTCGAACCAATCTCATCAATACTAGAGTATGATGATCTTCTTCTTATTATTCATGTTCTTCTTTAGAGTTTGATTCATCATCCTTTAAATCAAACTCTATTTTCTCTGGTTCTTCCTTACTTGGTAGGACTTCCTATTTAACAACATCCTTCATTTCTCTAAATACCACATCTCGACTATACACTACCTTCTTATTTTATGGGTTCCAAAGCTTATAACCTTTTAGACCATATTTATATCCAATAAAGATACACTTTTCAGCCTTCTTATCTAGCTTACTCTTGTTTTCCTTTGGAACATGAACATGTGCATCACAACCAAATACCTTGAGATGTGTGAGAGAAGGTTTCTTACCAGTCCATACCTCTTGTGGAGTCTTGTCATCCAACACTGATGAGGGTGATATGTTGACCAGGTAACATGCAATACCCACTGCCTCTACCCAGAATTCTTTCCCTAACTCGACACCACTGAGCATGCACCTTTCTTTTTCCATCAGCATCTTGTTCATCCTTTCTGCAAATCCATTCTGCTGAGGTGTATATGGAGTAGTCTTCTACCTTGCTATACTGCACTTCTTACAGAATTCTTCAAATTCATTCCCACATAACTCTTTGCCATTATCTTTCCTCAACACCTTAATTATTTTCTCTGTTTGATTATCAACAAGAGCCTTAAACTCTTGTAACCTGTCAAAGACTTCAGATTTCTTCCTGAGGAAATATATCCAAGTATTCCTCAAGAAGTCATCTATAAATGAGACATACTACACAGATTTTCCCAATGATGGGAACAACACAGGTCCAAAACCATCATTGTGAACTAGTTGTAAAATTCCTTCTACCCTCATTGCACCAGAGGGGAATCTTACCTGATTATGCTTCCCATATACACAATGCTCACAGAAATCAAAATCCAAAGAGCAGTTAGACATACCTTCAAATATACCTTTATCGTGTAGTAGTCGAAGACCCTTCTCTCCAATATGCCCCTATTCTTTAATGCCACATCATAACCTTTTCTCCAGAGACTGTAGGAGTTCTTTCTTCTTCAACTCCAATATCAGGAACAATGTAACTATTACACCCATCACTAATAGTGCTTCCTTGCAGCTTATACAGAGTTTCAAATCGAGCTCCTTTCAACAACACCATTGCTCCTCGAACCATCCTGCATGTTTCCTTTTCAAATATTGTTTTTACCCCTGCATCATCCATTTTTCTTACATAAATCAAATTTCTGGCCAATCCTAGGATGTGAAGAACACCAAGTAGTGTTCTAATCCTTCCATCTATGAGCCTCAACTTGAATTTTCTTCGACCTATGACTCTGGTTGTCGAGTCATCACCTAGGAAAACATTACCTACATCATACCTTTCATATTCACAGAACCACTCATTGTGGGGAGTCATATGAAAAGATGCACCTGATTCAACAAGCCATGCCTCATGATCTGTATGTGTGCTTGAAGAAGCCAAGTACACATTCCCTCCTTCTTCCTTGGAGGTATTTTCTTCTGTAGAAGGAGATTCTTCATATCCCTTCTTTTTCTCAACTTTGGATCTACACTACTTCTTGTAGTGCCCTTCTTTTCCACATCTCCAACATACCTTTACAAACTTTCCAGGATATTTAGATTTACCCTTAGACTTAGATCTCCCACTTGAGAACTTAGATCTATTTCTTTCCTGGGAGTGTCCTCTTGCAAATAATGTGTCTGTTCTTTGTCCTTCCACATTCTTCCATCTCATCTCCTCCGACAAACAATAATGATGAGACCACTTCATCGAACTTCAAGGTAGTTGTATTACTACCTATGGACACAACCAGACTATCCCACGAGTATGGTAAAGAACACGGTAAACTAATACACTTATCTTCATTTAAAATTTTAATCTCAACAAATACTAACTGACTTACCACAGTATTGAATGTGTTCAAATGCTCTGCCACCGAGTCTCCCTCTCTCATCCTCAGGTTATACAACTTCTTTCTTAGGAATAGTTAATTTACTAGGGACTTAGACTGATACAACTTCCCCAACTTATCCCATATCCTTGGATGTAGCTTCCTCGGACACATCCAGTAATATTGAATCTGAGAGACACAGTCAGATGGTGCTCTTCGCCTTCCGATCCAACTTTTTCCAGTCATCTGTTGAAGTTCCTATAGGTGCAGTGCCTAGATCTACCATAATCCACTGATATTTGTCCACCAATAGATCTTCCATCTTGAGCTTCCACAGCTCAAAACTTTCCAATATCAATTTTCGAATTGCTCACCATTTGTCTTCACCTAAAAATTCAATACCACAGATCTCCCACTTTAACAAGGCTTATCACAGTCCCGAGCTAAACCCCTAACCACAAAGGCATCCCCCTGAAGCCAACAAAGCTCTGATACCAAATGTAGATTTTAACCTTGTACAATATTTACTGCAAACATATTTTTAGTAAAAGAACAGAAAGGATACAATGGCAAATACAAAAATTACACATATATTTTTCCCCTAGAAACTCAAACAGGGAAAAGAAGCATATTCTATATTCATTCATAATGATACATTGTTTACAATACAATATACATATAGGATCCAACAACATCCAAAACCATAACCCAATGACATGTATTAATCAACAACACTAATTCTTTAACCGGAAATAGAAAACCATCGAAACAAAAAAAAAGGCTGGTCAAAATGGCTATATCGTGTGGCGAGAGGCTAGATTAAAACAACGACGAAGTCAGCTGCTTTATGAACCTTAGGTAGGCTAGATTATGGCTAGACATGTGTGTGTGGCTAGAGAGAGTTTTGGATATCACGTGAGGCAAGGCGTTAGACGAACGAATACAACGACTATGTGCAATGACTATCACAGTGAACAACTATTCGCCATAGGAATAATATAAAAAAAAAAACATGTGCCAAAAAACCACCCAGCAATGGACACAAAAATCGAGGCAACATGAAAAATGAGGCAAAAATGATACACTACTACTCATGCAAATAATATAACACATACCAAACAATAACTACATGTCCCAAATCAAACACTTGTCCTTATGAAGCTGCATGAGATCCACTTAACATTCCTTCCCTTCCCACAGGAACTTAGGATAATCATAGGTTATGTCCAACCTTAGTCTTTTAGGAAATATATTATAATACTCCCTTAGAGTTAAGCCTTCAAGCTTAGCCCTTTTCATAGCCTCTTAGCTCCATCCCTTTTCCCTAGCTAGTGGAGCTTAGTCCTCCATTCTCTTTTATCGTGGTCAGTCTACACACAACGATGTATTTTATATTAATGATATGAGCATTTACATATACAAAAATAGGCTCATTGGACTTTAGCATCTAGGCTCTCTAGCCTATCATCACATAAGCCTCCTAGCTTATTATCACTCGGATCACCAGCCTACAAAACATATTTATATTTGCAATTACAACTAGGGCTTGGTCTTGGGATATCACAATCCCCTCCCCTTATTTTTGTACTGTCCTCAGTGCAACTTGTTTACATATTACCATCAATATTTTCCAAAAATATTCAGAAAGATCCAAGATTTAGCTATTGGAAGCTTGTTATTCATCTAATGTTCTACTTTCCAGCACCAATTCTGGTACTCAGACTGTAGCTGGAAGTTGATTTCTCTATTCCATAGAGATGATTCCAGAAATAGTTTAGCTCACTGTTCCATTTGACACACCCTCCTTATGGTAGCTACCATGCCATAAGAATCCTTGAGTTGCCTCCTCCTTGTTGCACTAGCTCTTCCAATCTCATGCATCCCTTCACTGCTACACAGTCCTTCAAAGATCCATCTTGCCAAGGATTTCACACACAAGGAGAGCACAAACCCATTACCAAAACCCCACCAAGGTTCTACAATTGTAGGGCTTTAATTTCCTCAACTGTAGTTGTTTTTTCCCAACTTCCAACTTTATTCAATATTATCTCATTTGCATCATACACATGCAATTATCATGAGAGAAAATAAAAGAATTCATTTAGAACTCAAACTTGTTTCCTAAGTAATTCAACTTTTCCCAAAATGTGAAATTCAATTTCATAATTTTCATTGTTGTTGCAACAATAGGATGCATATTCCCTTCTAGCTTTCAACAAGCACCATGTTGAATACCATTTTTCCTGCAATGATTCTATCTTTCCTTAAGCCAACAAATTGTTAGTATTTCTTGTACATCATAATTTCATTGCAATATGTACCAAAACTTACGAAGTGATTTTAGAATTTCCTACACCTAGCAATCCAATCACAATACCAAACAATTTTATGGAATAAAGAATGAATTATCATTATGTGCATAAGCATGTTCACAATAAATATTAGTAAGTTCATTACTTCAATTTTTGAACAGAAAATTTTATATTTTATGTAGTCAAACTTGATGTGGCTACTTGTCTTGAAACTTTCCTGTTGGAACTTATAACAGCTCCTGAAATGTTCTCAACTTTGGGAGTTAACAACATTTATGTTGTTATTATAATTATTTCCATGCAACAATATATATGTATACACTCACAAACACATTCATCAAATGCATTTAAGTATACAAGTATACCATGCCTAAGCGCAACTCTGCCACTTACTAGGCATGAGTGCAACTATCAATGTATATCTATTAAATGCACATTTGCATTGATTTTCAGAATGATCCTTATCTAAGTCATGTATCTCACCATCCATAAATTGAAAATCTGGCCAATGTCTTGACATATTCTCCACACACTTCCCATTGTCTTCTCGATTATTTGGATGCCTTCCTTTCCAACCCGAATACTACACCAAAAATATAATTATTTGGTGTGCATTAGTGTTAGCAAAAAGGTTGCAATCCAAGCATTATTTAAAGATAGGAATCTTTTGGGTATTTTTGTGGTATATAACCTTTCCATATCCAACCATGTCCTAGTCTCATGCATGACTAGTTTTCCTAGCATCATTCCTATAACAAGTTCTTATTTTTAACTCTTTGGTTATTACCTCATAACCAATTAACATGACATGCTACTATGCCATTGTGTGCATTCAAAAGCTAAAAAGATTTGATAACTATATCATACCTCTAGCCTTTACCACACCTAGTGGTATCTCATTCATGTTAATGCACTTAAACAAAACCATACTGGGTATTATAAAAATTCAATCTGGGAAAATTCTTACCTGAATTTCCCTTTGACAATTATGCAACATAATTTCAAAAGAGAAATATTTACCTGCATAGTTATCATTAAACGAATGCAAACACGCAAGAATTCTCTCTTTATGGTTGTCCCAACAAGCCTTAACATACTTGATGGTACAGAAATTGCAGCAGCTTTTATCTCCCTGTAACACTTTTCCTTATTGATCCCAGAAGTCTTCAATTCTTCCTAGACTCTTGAATCTTATTGTGCTCTCACTGTAATCATTGCGCATGATTATTTTTGTCCTAATCACATTCTAGCCAAATACTAATGCTGATATTAACCTTCGGCTTCTTCTTTTTTTTGGATCTATCTATCCCAACTCATACTTGGATGAATTATAATCCCAAACATGTTGTCTTATAGAAATTGGGTCTTCAACATCCAGTTAATTTTCAGACTGAACTACTTCAGCCCTTTCTTGACTGAATACTTTAGTACTTGAGGTTTCTTGTACCTTTCTCTTCTCCTTGACAACTAGCCTCAAACTTGGCTTGCATAGCCAATCTCTAGCATACTGTAAGGATTCACATATGCCTCCTTCGCTAGCTGCACAAAATTAATTAAAAGTACTCAACATTGCTTTTACTTTACCATTGTAATTTCAAGTGATACCTCCAACCTATAGGAATTTCACTCATGGCTCTATGCCACTTAATATGGATTATTATCAGGAACCATATCCCTTGCATTCAAAACCATGCATATAACCATTTTCTTCTTCATGGTTCCTTATTGATTCTCTACAAAGATTCATTTCTTTTTGAAATCCTTCTTGGCTTTGACATCTCCATGCTATTGTGGAAATATATTTGATACTTTTGGAATGAATCAAAAATCCTCTACTATTTTGTTATCCCTCCTGGAGGGATATCCTGCGTTCCTATTGGCTTGATATCTACCTCATAACCTCTTCTTCCATTATTACTTGGATTCCTCTGATCCATCTCCTACATGACCGAATTATATTTCCAGTCATTTTCTCTGAGTAACCTTGGTCGTCTAACACCAAATTCTTTCTTGAGGCACTTGATTTATCCTTTCCATGACTGATCATATCAACACTTGGATTTGCTTGATGACTGTTAATTTTTCCTGAATTGATGCAAGTCAAATATGAATCCCTCTAAATTCTTCATGAACTTGGCCTAGATCCAAATATGTTGCTAACTCATCCCACAGTTAGAGCAAGTCGATTTATCTTAGAGTCTTCTAAACCCACAAAAGGGTGTCCTAGGAACATTTGCTCCTTTCTAGTTTCCTTCAAATAACTTGTCTACTCTCATAATATCTCAGAGTTTTTTTTAGCCTTCGGGAGCTTAATATAAGTTCCTCATGTTCAAACCCATAACCAAGGCTTAATTCCCTTTACCAGGAACCAATTTATTTCTTATCATTGCACTGAACCTAAAACACTCTTCACCAGGCATTACGACCACAATATGATGCGTGTTCCAATCCCGAACTGGAAAAACCATTGATTTGTCGATCACTTTAAGTTCAATGATCCTGGTCGATTGCGGACCTCAAACATGCTTTCGGTTTAACAACAACCCCGACTTCCGCAATGGAAAGATGTGTGATGGAGAAAAAATCAACATCTATCGTTGATCTTCCTCTCCGATGGAGATCTCTGATCTCGGTTGATTGTGGGATGTGAAATAGCCCCCTCATTAATTTCGTTTTGGACTTCCGCAATGGAAATATGCACATTGGTGTTGGAATCGATGTGATCCGTCGATATTTTGGTGGGTGACGATCGATGATCGATGTGGATTGAGGAACCAGAATCTGTGCGGTCATTAACTCACTCTTCAAATCCTGCAATGGCTCCTCATCGTTGATATGCCTTCATTGAGATCCAACGGTCATGAATTAATCGAATGTGGATATGATGGTCCTCCTCTGCAATTCCCAGATCTGACGGTTATGACTCAATCATTATTGATTACTCCTTTCCTCACGATCAGATGATGTGCAGAGTTCCAATCCAGATGATGAACAGTCAATGTTTGTTTCTTCCTTTTCCTTGCACGATTTTGATCTAACAATTATCATTCACTGGTGGGGCGATCTGACAACTATTGTAGCTTACCCTGTTATCACTATAATCTTTATCCTTCTTGTCCTGCAACACGAGCCTTATACTTGAACTACACAATATCAACTATATGCGGATACATACACTTGTTCCTCACAGAGGTATGCAATACACAGATATACATAATTACAGAGGCTTCTTGAATACTTGAAATAGAGTATTTTCCTTTTCTCTCATATACTTATGTTTACATACAATTACACAGGCTCGCAGACCTTCCTTTTCCTGGATTAAATCAACAGAATGCAATCCTCAATTATGATGGAATACCTGGAATCCTCTTTCCAAGACCTTTCCTTTGACTGCTTCCTTGCTTAATTCATATTTCTGAGCAGAAGGTTATGAACAATTGCAAATTGTCTTTTCAATGACACAATCCTTGTGCAGTTATTCTCTTCCCTCTGAGCTAAAAGGATCTTAGACCTTTGTTGGGTCTACTCATAATGTTCACAGATCTTCCTTACCACTTTTGATGTGGGTCTGGACCAGACGAAACTCACGGGCTTCCTTCCTAAGCCCTTTTTCTTTTAACACAGTTTTTGGGCACTAGCCCCTTCTTCTTCAACCCCCAACCACATTTGACCACAGGCCATGACCAAGCGCTAGTAGACAGGCACTTATCCGAATCCTAGGGAACTTTGAGGCTCTGTAAATTCGTTCTTTGGACGTTTTCCTTTCTTGTTCACTCATTTCCCCTGAACGTCGAAGTGGCCAACTTCCAAAGGGTACCTCTTCGTGACTTCGGAACTTCGGGCTTCAGAGGTTTCTACTTCATTTCCCCCTTAATTTCCTTGAACATCGAACCGACGAAGTTCTAAACAGCTGCTCCTTCGAGGCTTCGGAACTCTGGTGCTCCGGAGCTTCGATCTTTGGAGAATTTTTCAACTTCCTCCCACATTTCCTCTGAACGTCGAATTTCGAACTCGATGGTCTCCTTGACTCTGCGGTCAAC
>JASDQU011245454.1:15747-25901 GCA_032191745.1 Picea mariana
TGCGATTCTGGTTAGGACCATTGATGGGAATCCATCCTCTGCCACTGAGACTCAATCAATGTCGTACTTGTACAACCACTCAAGGTAAGACATGTCAGTTACACGTTCCTATCATAATTTTAAATAAGTACATTCTAAATGGCATGTGTCTAATATCATTCCTTTGTAACTGCCACATCAAAGCATCATTACTATAATCATGACTTTCATAACCACCATCCTTATTGCTACAACTCCAAACCCACCACCACATAATTTGCATAGCCCCTACAAACATGAACACTCAAATTTAGCGGAGGAAAGGAGCCATGGGAGGATTATTAATCCACAGAGAGTTGACTGAACCGATGTTGCTTGAGGTTTACGACAACATAAGGAAAATTTTTGGACAAGCCTGCTGGATGGATTATGTCTTATGTTTGCAAGGATACGATGAAAACATTTCCCTAGAAGTCACCCTAAATTACAGATCCAAGCACTCCACATTGTCATGCAGACATGTGGAGGTCATTGAGGAAACAATGGAAGAGGTTATTGGCTTACCTCAGAAAGGAGAGCAGTGGTGTAAAAAAATAATTTCACAACCGGATGTTCCAAGGCAGTTCCTAGATCAAGGAGGTGCTTTAGTAATTAAAGGAATGGGATTTGAGCGTTGATCTTTACATCATCTTTACCTTCATCTGTGAAGGTCACTATGACACCATTTACGTTCAACACATTCACCTTCTCTACCATTTATGCCACAATCGGCTGATCAACATGTTGTATTTCTTATTTAGGATGTTGCAAACAATGGAAGTGTTGGTCCAAATGGAAAAGAACCCTAGGGAAGTCGTATCACACCACAAACCTATCAAATTACTAGTCAATCATGCACTGCAAAAATTAGACCGCACATGGAACAACATTTTGCAACCATCAATTGTCCTTAATGAAGATGAAGTTGTTGCACTTCAGGAAATTGAGCAGGAAATCCATACACTTACGGATCCACAAGAGACCAAGGTTGCAACTCCACCACCAGAGAATGGTGTTGAAAACATAGTAGAAGAAACTTCTACGACCCCACATAAGAAACCCAAGAGAACAAGCAAGAAAAAAACCCACCAGGCTGCAACTCCAATAAAATCATATTGGGATAGTGATGTGGAAATAACGACTAGAAAATCACCCACAAAGAAACTTTGAAGGGTTAATAAAAGGAAACCTCTTGTGCCAAATAAATGAAGGACAAAACATGATGTTACAACTCAACGTAGGAAAATAATAATTGTTAAGCCCAAGGAACAAGTCCAAGAGGAAGAACAGGAAATAGAGGAATTTGAAACCTCCCCTGCTACACAAAAACCAGAGTAGGATGCTAACCTAAACTCTCAAGAGGTCTTGGTTGACACACAAGAACTAGGCCAAGGAACTTTTGGCGAATTCCTCAATGCTCTTCTAGTAGCATACTCAGATGAAGAAGAAGTGGCAACTTCCACTGACCCGCAAGAACCAGTGGATAAGCCTACTCAATAACACTCTCCAACATAGGAAAAGGACTCAACACAAGGAAACAAGGAACAATAGGAAGAATATTATGTTATTTCACCAAAAATAGAATAAATCACTTCTCCAACACCATCACCCAAGCCTTAAGAGCCACAGGTGAAAAATCCATAACAATCTAGAGAAACATAAGATAGAGAGGACCTGGAAGTCCTCAGTGACACAACATTGAGCATACTTGAAGGAAACAAATGGGAAACAATGCCTCTTGCTGAAACAAAAAGAGGCACTATTGATTAATCAAATATTGTTACTCTGGAAGACAAGCACAAAATGGAACCATAGGACCCTACTGTCACACAACCAATAGGAGGAACTCTTGGGGAATGACCTACCCATTCACCAGAAGAACAAGGAGAAGAATAGGTCCCACTAGGAAATGACTCATTGGATTCACCTAACCCTGGGATATAGGAACCACAGACAAAGGTTATTGCCCCAAAACAAAGGATCACTCCTAGATGGGTAAGAATCCTCCACTCTCTCCCTATTTATGCTTCTTTGGTAAAAGAAACCAAAATGTTGAGGGTGAAAAATTTAAATCTTAAGATCAATTTGAAAATTCTCAGAGAAGAGCTTGAAGAACATAAGGAACATGAGAAATCAGGTTACCTTGCAACAAGTCCTCTAGCTGCAGGGGAACCCTTAATTGACTCACAAGAAATAGGTCGGCCAAAAGAGACAAAATAAATAGTTTTTCAGGCTACAAATTTTATGGTAATTGATAAAACCACTCAAACAGAGACAAAGAAAAAACAAAACATAGAAGTTCTAGCAAAAGAGGATATCAATGAAGAGAATCAGGAAATAGAAGAGGTAATATGTGGTATCAATGACCCTCAGGGTCACCTTGACTTCTCTAAACACTGAGTGAGTGTGGTTTTATGGAGACATGCAACAATTTTGGGCTGGGGGAGATGAAGGGTGCTTAAAATGGAATACTTTCAACACCCGTCTATACCTTTTTTCTTACCATTTTCTGTTAATCACTTCCCTTTTTTATACTTCCTCTATCCAATTCACCTCACTTGTCACTAAGGTATGAATCCTACCCCATATGCCATTATTACGTTATTTTTGTACAATTATTAGAAGGAACTTGTTACTTTTACTTACTAATATTTCTATACAGGAGAATACAATAGCTACAACACATCAAAGTGGTTGCAACATCTCATTGTTGCAACTCCAAGTAATATAGTTTCAAGCACAAACCAAGTTTCTACAATTTCATACGCAAACCAACGACTGCAACTCAAGGTGCATTTGTGGTTTTCGCAACTCTAGACAAACCGTTGCAACTTTGAGCACGCTTTTTGCTTGTTGTGACTTTAAATAAATATCTCCTACACAATGCTCAACGTTGCATATGAAATTTGAGAAACAATCTTCGCGGGGAAAGGCAATAGGAGGCAAGTGGACGATTAATGGAGAAACGAGTTTCCTATTGAGTCAGCACACACCTGATTCCCACTAAATGTTGACAGAATGTTTGTAACCGAGAGAAAAATAGGATTCCCATGGCTATCCATCCGTCGCTTTGTATAATTTTAGATAGTAGACATGTTGTATAAGAACCTCAGCTTCCCCGAAGCTAGGGGGAGGAAAATATTCTAGCAAGTACATTTTGTTGTTATTGTATCTTTTAGATTTTGGCAATAAAATATTTGTTCTTGCTTTCATTTATGTGTTGATGTATTGTTGATCATGTGATTCTGGTTCTGTATCTCAATACCTCACCTAAGGGGGTAGGACCCCCTCCTTAGTCAAGTGTTTCTTATAACAATAGGATTAGAAATTAGCATCTTATTGTTCAATTTATTTTATCGTTGTTTTCTTTCAATTGTTGTAATTCCATATTCATAGCTTTATTCACATATTGTAGACATTTTTATGATTTCCTGTCATTCAGAACTGTAGTATAATCTATTTGATTTTAGAGTCATTCTATCTTTCAGTTTACTAGAATTCCATATGCATAGAACAAAGCTACGACTCATGTGAGCTTTGGTTCTCTAGTTTTAAATTATAATTCAGATTCTTGTAGAATTACAACCATTATGTGATCCCCATTGTTGTAACTTGTGCCTCTTCAACTTCGATTATAATAGGGTTTCATTGTTGCAACTCAAGTTGTTGAATTTCTTTTCTTGTTGCAACTTCGTTGAGGCAACTCACATTGTTGCTACTCCGCTTGCAGTTGCACTTTGTTTTTCTTGATTTTTTATTTTTGATAGCTTTAGTCTCTAATGGTTTGGAATTTATATTGAATGAACAACACTTCAATGTCACAACAAAACAATATATTCATCATACTCAAGCAAGTCTCCAGTAGATCATAGCATAAGTTTCAATTTTCGCAAGTATGATTTTAATTTCCGCAAGTGTGATTTCAATTTATACAAGTGTGATTTCAATTCTCGCAAGTGTGATTTCAATTTCCGCAAGTGTGATTTTGATTTCCGTAAGAGTGATTTCGATTTTCGAAGGTAACTTCAATTTCCTGCTAGTACATTATTTTCTTTCTTGCAACTTAGGCCATAGCATAGTGTGGTGACTTAATAAAATTATTTTGAATATTTGAATTGTGACATTAAAAGAGCTGCAACGCCATAGTAAAAACAACACTCTTCTTGCATAAATTGTGCACGATAGTTCACAAGTTCCATACGAGCCCCAGATTGAAAATTAAATGTACAACTCTTCATTTTCTTGCTAAGTTAATAAGAAATTAATTGAAAAGTCTGTCAATTTCCATTGACTCTTCACAGACTTGGATCTGATGTGGATTGTGTGCAACAGATTGGATAATTGTGCCATGAGGTGGACCATGGATTGAAGTTGTCATAGATGATATTTTGGGGGGTGACTTCATAATGTAGCAAGGTGAGGCATGACCTTACCTTGTTCTGAAATTGTTGTGCGGATGGATTGAATTGCGGAGGGAATTCAAAGTATGGAAGCACTAGTAGGTTCGAAGTGCAACACTTAGACATTGTGGAGGATCTCCTTGATGAAGATTGGATGATGGAAATAGTAGTGAGGCAAGGATGGACACTTTCCTTAGTCTTTGGAGCTATATGGAGTGACGAAGATGTGAATATAAAAGACTAAGTTCAAATATGGAGAAGCACATTTCAAGAATTAGACACAATGGTTGGACTGGCTACCCAACTAGAGCAAGACTTGAGGCTAGCATTGTGCGGAGACATGACATAGTTGGTTGAAGTATGGGCACAACAAAAATTTTATAGGAGTTCAATACTTAGACATTTTTCATGAGGTTGCAGCAGTGGTTGATGCAGTAAAAGGATATAAAGTTATTATTGCAATGAGACAGTGGCAGCTTGGACATTGCAGACAAAGTTAGGGAAGGGACGTATTTCCATCGCAGTAGAAAGTTTGGTCTCACACAACTTTGGGCAGAGGGCAGTATGGATGGTTGCGGATGATTGGAGTGCGATTTGGAAACTTGGGGTTTCCACTTCGCAGGAAAACTTGGGGTTTCCACTTTGGCAGAATTTCAGGTTTCCAATTGGCACGAAACTTGGAGTTTCCAGCAGAATTAGTTTTGACAAGGGTACATGTTTGAGCAGAGACTTGGAGATCACAGATTATGTGGATGTCGTCGGGGGTGACAACTGCTTGAGGTGGGGGAGTATGTAAGGTCTTCGGCTAGAAGGGCGTGGAGACCCTCACCCAAGTCCTCAAGGAGACAGAACTTGAGGTTGCTCCAGCACCCAAGTGTTGCACTAACTGGGAAAGTGGGCACCTTGGGCATTGAAATGCGCCAAGGGGATTTACCAAGTATGAAGAAACCAAGAGATTGGAGCGCATCCACATGAGGGGTGTACTAAGTTTGGGGTAGACGATTGATGAGCACCTGGGTTTTTTAGGCGACTAGGTCCGTGAAGAGGCACAATGACTCATTTGGGTGATCAGGTCTGCGAAGGGGTGTGACACACCCAAAGGACGAGATAGTTTGCAATTGTGACCTTTGGAATCCCTATAAGAGAACAAGGGTGCACATCCAAGGAATATTTGAAGAACAAGGAGAGCAATATTAGTTCTGCAATTTTGAGGCAGACTTAGACAAAGAGGGGTGAGCTCCCTCAAGGATCCAAGTCGCTCCACATGGGAGGATTTATGCTTCCTTGAGGTGATTTGGTCGACAAAATTGGGGTGACCTTATTTTTGGATTAGTTGGGGGTAAGTCTTGTCACATATATGAGGAGGCATGCTAGGAGACAAAACCGCAAGCCAATGTGAAGTCTTGAAGCAAAGAAGAGATGGTGAGTCTGTGGTCGATGCACGTTTAGGGTGCTTCGTAGAATTTGTGAAAGATGTTACAACAGACAAGTCTTGGTGTGACAAATCTGTGTATGAATGTATTGGTGAGGTGAGGCGAGTCATGTGACTCTGCCCAATTTGTTAAGCAAGTTGGTAGTGCTCATATTGTAATAGTTTTGCAATAATAAGACTTAGTCAGGTATTAGGCATGGTTTGTGCTACCCACACTCTATATTTGTTTCTCTTGTTTGTTTCACAAGTGTTCTCTTCATTTCATGTATGTATGATTATATATGACTAAGTGTTAAGTTGTTAACAATTGTTTAAGTATACAAGAGTTGCACTAGAGTAAGAGTGTGACTCGTCGGTATCCTAGAACAAAGTATGTGTATGCTCTAGGTGAAGAGGCGTAGTCCAGACGAAGTATCCTCTGTATTGCCAAGCAGCTAAGTGAGAAACAATGTGGTGTTACACACCCTCAAGAGGTGCACGATCACAAGATTTGGCTAGACACACTGTGAGGAAGTGACAGATTTCCTTTTATAAGTTAGTCAAAAAAAAAAAAAAATACTTTTAATCTTTTAAATTATGATTGATCACCCCATTACAATACTTAATTTTGTTTTGTTATCTCATTCTTTATCACACCATAATTTATCTTCCAATGTAAATGTAATAATATATTTTATATTATCATTATTTTGCAAAATAACATCTTTCTTTATTCTCAAAAGAAATATATATAATAAGAAAAAACTTTTAAAAATTAATATAATGATAATATAATTATTAAATAATTGAATAAACAAATAAAATAATTTATCCATTGATTGTAAAATTAAATAAAATTCTATGAAAAAAGTAATTCCCTAAATTAAAAAGAGATAATAGTTGAATCAGATGAATGATATCCTAACCAAAACAATCAAGAAGGAAGGACAAGTATAAACTTAGTTAGATTAAGTAATTGGAAGGATAGAATATAGTTTAAAAATAATTAAATATTTTGTTTTATTTTATTTTTGTAAGTTAATATATGTCTATATTAATATTGTATTAAAAATATTATAGGTATGGTTTTCTAAAGTCTTCCCCGGACCTTAGACCACTTCCAAAAAGCTTCCTAGGTTTATTTTAACCATAGAGGTTTAGGACCTCAACATCGCCTGTATTGAACCCAAACTAGCCCAAGGAGGAAATGGTGGCTACAAAGAGACCGTTGCCATGCATGCGCCCTCCGAGTGGCAAGGGAATTAATGCCACGGTCAATCCCCCGATCTGGAGGAATATTATATTTATTTTAATTAAACTATAGTTTTGAATAAAATTCAATATTTCTCAATGAAAGTTATTAAAAATTTGTCTAAATTTAAATAATATTATTTTTTTAATTATTTTAAAATAAATTAAATTTAAAGATATATTAAACAATTTTTATTATTATTCATTTTTAAATTTATAAGCAATCTCTATAATTTATATGTTAGGTGTAGATATGTGTAGCAATAATCATTCACATGTACAAGTAAGTAAGGGACATTAGGAGTTTACACTTGAGAAATCCTTTAAAGAGAAAATTTGATGATATAAATTTACTTAAATCATTATTTTTTGTTGTTCAAAATCCATTTTTGAATGCATAAATGGGTTCAGCATGTTGAAAAACTTCTGGGGAACTCCGATTATACAGAAATAATCACTCAAATCTACGAATCAAACAATTTCTAGTCGGATTTCGAGAAAATGTCCCCAGAAAAAATTGTCATTTCGTAGAACATTTAGCCTACAGCTTATAGAATTGGTCCCTTTATATAGTTTTAGGTGACCATAACAACTATCTTATAATTAGATATTCAGTTGAACCATATGCATTACTATCTCTGTGATATCTCCATGAATATCTTCTTAAATCCCTTAGTTGATTTTATGAAATATTCATCCCTAACTTTTCTCTTTTGTTCTCGTCATTGGTTCATACGTAGACTTTATGCTTGGCCAATTACATTAAATATTACAATGTTTTCATCATATATCATAAGTAGGAGTTAATCCTTCTTACTCCCCCTTCATGAAAACTTGTGATTTAAAATATTCAATCATCATGATCTGTCTCTTCAACTGGTCTTTTGAATTGGTCTAATCTTTATCTTCATCTTCTACACTCTTCATCTTCAATCATCTTCAGATATGTTCTTTGTTTTTATCTTCTATTTTATGCAATTTTCATATTTGGTTTTTTTTTTTTTTAGACCTTCAATATTTTCAATGTACATCTTGTACCTGCAAAACACAAACATTGGATTTGTTCAAGTCCATATAAAAAATTCATCATACATCGAAATACATGGGTCACTAGCTACTGTATGTGTCGATTCTCTAGGAAATTTTATCTCATACATGATTCATCAACCATTATCTAAATCACAAACCTTTTCACTCCCCTCGCATCATCATCAATCATCATCCTAGGTTTTATTTGGCTTAACTGTAACCACACTATGGGCTTTTGTGGATTACCCTCAACCATTACATCTTTTTGGTTTTACATTAGTTTACCCATAACCATTACAATTTTCAAGAGTTTTCAGTTTACCATATACAATACATTATATCAAGTGGTTTTGGCTAACCACAAACCTTTGTTTGTCATGATAAGTGGTTTTTGGTTTACCATGAACCATTCAACATTCAAATTATGGGGGTATACATGTCTTATCATGACTTACATCCATCATCCTTTGTCTTTGGTACATTCAATTCAAATACAGTTTCGTTTGAGGCTAATCTAGCCCTTTTACAAATATAGAACTATGACCACCTTCTTTCCATCATAAAAAAACATTATCAAGGAGGATCATCAATCTTCTTAGAGATTCCATTTTATTTGACTGTGTTATGCTTCTTATTAACCAATGTTATATCATTGTACTTTATATGCATGTGTTATGCTTCTTATTAACGAATGTTACATCAATGTACTTTATATGCAAGTGTTACACTTCTTATTGATGGATGTTATATCATTTGATTAGTTTTGTGAATTGTAATTGCATCTAGAAACACATGCATCATATAGATTGGTGGTAGATATGTGTATTATAACTAATATAATGCTAATTACCGTTGAATTTGTTTCAATTTTTTACATGGGATATTTAGGCCATGAAATGAGACATGGAAGTTTTATTGCATTGTAGTTAAATCACCCATATAAAAAGAGACACCTCATATCTTGTCAGGATGGAGAAAAACAATTTAGAAATGACATTTGTTCTCAAGTTTGATAGGTACACGTCACAAACTTATGTTAACACTCAAAATATATGTATTGACACAAATTTCTACAATATTGTGGCTTATTGTTAAGCCATGATATGTAAAAAATCAAAGCAATCAACAAATAACGAACCAAACATGAAACTATTGCATAGAATTCATGGTTTTGAATTAATATAAAAAAATAAAGCAAGACCATGAAAACATTTGAGTTGAAAATATGTTTCAAGTCAAGTATACAACCCGAATGGGCCTTGTTATCCCCTACCCTAGGGATAAATAAGAAGATCATGTCTCAAGGCCCATGGGTCCTAGACATGGAGTGTCGAGAGTCAAATGACTTGAGCATGGCCCCGGAGGGCCCCTCTTTTCTTCAGTGCATCCCATTTATCAACAGCAACAATATCCATCCCACCAGCATAGTCCTGAAGTAGGAGTAAGTATTGCTCCATGAGGTAATGAGTCTCGGTATCATGGTATGTGTCACTCTGATTCTTGAAGAACTTAAATATGTTGCGTTGAATTCTCCTTCATTTCATAACGTTTGCTTGGAAATTATGCTCTTTAAATTGTTCATACCTGGAAGGGTGAAAGAATGCCCTAGTAATTTGATCTCCCTTTAGGGTGGGTTTCCATTGGGGGGTTCTATGAAATTTCATCGTCCATTCCTTCCATACTAACCACTTTCCATCTTTATTCCTCGCATTCCCCCCCTACCTTTGTTCGGGCATTGGGATTTTCCACACTAGGAAGGGTTGTACCTTGCCTTGTGGTAAGAAGGGGCTAAAGGCCCAGAGGGTAAAAGTAGTTGGCAAGAGTTAAAAGAAAAAAATGAAACCTTTGAGATGCTTCGCCCAGGGATTCTCTAGAAAGCAGTAAAAGGATTCTCAGTAATAAAATGGAACCCATAAAATAAATAAACACTCAAGGTATTAGTTGTTGGATAGGAGGTCTCATCGCGAGTCGGCCAATTATGACCATCGACATGTAGTGGTATGACACTACCATTGATCCAGGTGGATATTGGTGGCCACCCACCT
>JASDQU011245455.1:22324-34510 GCA_032191745.1 Picea mariana
AAGGGTAGCGTTATCCTCAGAATCAGTAGAATGCCAGGGTTAAAATGTTCGAGATTTCTTGCGTAGCTACCCCGTTGTTTTGTTGTGCCTCAATGTAAACACTTTCTCTCCCCTAAATTTAAGGTTATTTAAACTTGTATGGCAGTATCAGTGATATTGCGCCTGGGAATAGGCAAGGGAATATCCTCGCTCGCCGGTTAACTGGATGTTAGTACTCCATGTCTTGAAAAGGGTAGTTCTTATCGTTTGGTGGCAATTTTTTTAAATTACAATGTGGAGGTGATACCGAAGGCAATGATAGGTGGTTATTATTTAGGTACGGCTTAATATTCGGGTAATGGCTTCAGCATAAATTGCGCAGGGTTCAATAAGGCGGTTATGGCTCGTTATGAAGTTTAAGGGTGTTGTTCTAGTGGGTTAAATACAAACAGTATTGCCCCTTCTTAGTGATGTCAGTTCAGGCTTATTTATTTATTGCTTACCATTCTCTAATCACGATGTACATGGTTACTTCCATTTGATGTACTGTTATCTTAATTATTGGTAAAACTAATTTAATTAGTTGGCATTTCTAAATATTACTCTTTTAATTTGTCTTTTAAAAATTTAATTTATAGATTATCTTCGTATCTAGGATGTATATTGAGATGTTCAGTTGACCGTCATGTATTTATGATGTTAATTCGATATATGGACCTTCTGAAATTAATGGTTATCGTGAATTGCTGTCAGCGATCATAATGACAGCGGACCCTTCCCAATTTAACCCTTAAGTATTGTCATGTCAAATTTAGGTGATAAGATTTCCATTTAAAGTTATGAACAGGTTAAGGTTGAGTATTTTAAGACTGCCAATTAAGGTTAAGAATATGATTATTACTTAAACTTTAGGGACTGATGAATTAATTAGGATGTTACCCTAGTACCTTTAAGGTGGATATTTAGATGCAATAAGTGACTATCTTTGCATAGGGTTCCTATTAAGAAATTCCATTATTAATAATTTCCTTCTAAGGATTGTTAATAATGATGTTTAAGCGATATTTTAACGTCTCTTTAACTGCCAGGATAATACTTGCTCAACTTGCAAGGTTAATATTGTTTTTATTGAAAGGTTAATATTGGTTTAAGTTGGCTTTTAGAAAAATCCCTAATTTGCAGCTTATAATGATGCTTTTTAAATTGTAATGGATATTACCTTATCATAAGTTTCACTTTGAAATTACGGTGTATATTACCTCCGATACAATGGGGTAGATTTCCTATGATGCCCTTTTTCATCTAGCAATTTTTAAATTAGTTGACATTTCATCTATTGCTATTTAAAACTGATAGTTGCCACTTTTTACTTGCCATAAAATTTTATTAAATTAGAATGCCATTTTAATATAGGGTGTATGATGTCGTTTCCAATTGATGTCTGGCCATTGCTAATTACGAGGTTATAATGTAATTTAAGGTATGAGGATATGTTGATTAATTTCACTTAAGAAGTTATTTATAAGATGACAAATTTATATACTGACTTGTTAATTATTGTTGGTTATAGGTTGGGTCTCCCAATAATTGATACCTTTGTTATTTACATTTCTGTTTTTCATCTCGGATTATTCAAAAAAAGTGGCATTAAATAGGGTTGTTTCATGTATTGCCCTTTTCTAATTAGGATGTCCCTTCAAGCATTATGTATATTGCTAGTGTTGTGTAAATGAAATGTTAATGATGACGTTCAAGGCGCAATGGTAATAATGTTAACGACAATGATAATACCGGTTAGTTAATGATGTTAATTCCATTTGTCATAATGTGTCTTATGCTATTGGATTTACTTGTGAATTATGTAAATCAATATTCCACACGTGATTCTCATATCACTAATAATTGTAGTATTAGTGCATAGGCCTTTTATAATTACTTCACGGTACTAGTTGAAATGGCGATTATGGTTATGTCAAACTTGTATCATTATTATGGTCACGCGCCTTCCATGGGCGGGCACATTTGTTCTTCTTATGTATGTTGTAATTGATCGTGGTCAGTTGGTCGCTTGGTCGGTTGTGTCGGGTGGGATGTAGATACCTCCATGTTCCTCAGAACAGTCGCCATCCCTGAGACCTTAAATGGTTAAAGACGATGGGAAACCGGGCTTGGGCGTTGATTATGTGTCTTGGAGGTCCTAACCTTGCAGGGTAGGATGGGCGGGAGGCCAGTCGTATTTAGTGTTCAGTTGACTTTTTCTATGGCTGCGTCTTGTTGGTCGTCGAGTGGCGACGTAGAGTTAAGTATGTGTTTCTTCCACACACGCGCACACACCTTCAACACACAAAACATTTTGCACCTATCACTCGAACAGTTGGCGTAATGAGGCGGTTCGTTACACATAAATTATTTATATTGTGAATATTTATATTAAATACATTTTAAATACATATTTAAACTTGAAATCACAAAACTCTAAATCCTAGAACATGAACCAGACCATAAATTGTAAATCCGAGAATTAGAAATTGTAAATAGTTATTTTATGAAACTAAATGGGTGATTAGTAACCTAAATTTCTCATGGCTATAAACCATAAACTCTACATCATAAACCAAAATTGAAATTGTAAACAGTAAAAAACACCTAAATCGTAAACAGTAAATTACTCTATATCATAAACCAAAATCGAAATTGTAAACAGTAAAAAACACCCAAATAGTAAACAGTAAATAAATCGTAAATAGTAAATTGTCCTTCGCTCACTCAGGTTGCAATGTGTATCGACCTAAATCAAAATTGTAAACAGTAAATAAAAAACCTAAATCCAATGTATCAAATCCGTGCTAGTAACAATAATAGCAACCAAAGTCAGAAATTGTAAACAGGAAACAAAAAACCTAAATCCTAAACAACATTGTTTATTCCCCAGCAGTCCTGCCCCCTCTCACATACACGCTTACCCACTTTGTGTTCATTCTGCATTACACAATACACCCACTCTACCAACATTATACCATTAATGTTTAGAATTAAAGGTAATACGTTTTCCATTTAAAATACTGTAATTTTTTAGAAACAGTGGGAATAAAATAGTGGCAGTATGTTAGCATCCAACACATGATAATGAGTCAACCCAGATAGAGAAAATCATATGGCCAGTTTGAAATTGAATTTGCATTACAATTTATATGAAAATGCTATATCCGTAGGAGGAATTCCCTATTAAATTTGAATGCATTGAAAAAAGAAATATTGTGAAGAAAAAATATATTAAAAAACAATTTTTCAGCAAGTTTCTCCTCTCGTGATGTGCAATAGAAATTGCAACANGAATTTGCATTACAAGTTATATGAAAATGCTATATCCGTAGGAGGAATTCCCTATTAAATTTGAATGCATTGAAAAAAGAAATATTGTGAAGAAAAAATATATTAAAAAACAATTTTTCAGCAAGTTTCTCCTCTCGTGATGTGCAATAGAAATTGCAACAAGAAATAATTTTGTCTGTCCTCTATACAATAGAAGTCACAACAAGCCACAATTCTGGGAAAAAGAACAGGGAGAAAGAATTGAAATGCTCCGATGAGGATTGAGCATGACATTCATCATGTGTCCAGCTTAACCACCGTTGTGTTCAATGAAACGCATGTTAGACATGGCAACTCTTCACATCCATAAATTCTTGTTCATTGTTATCCATATAATTAATCCGAGCTAAACATTGAATAGTGGGTAAAGAAATAATGTAAGGTGTGCGGAGTAGTGGGTAAAGGAATTGACTGCGCCATCCTCCCACAATGCACACCTACCAGAGCTTGCAGAGTAGTGGGTAAAGGAATCGACTACACAATCCTTCCACAACGCACACCTGCCAGAGCCATACATTCCATGATTACTAATCTTATAATTAATCGTATAACGTGTCAATCTGATAGCCTCTATGTAATTTTATGTAATTTTTTAATTATATTAGGTAAATGTGAAAAAGTAAACATATAAACGTACATCTTTATAAATGAGAGGAAGTTAATTTCTGAAAATCTAATCCATTGATTAGAATGACGACAAAGAATATTCCAACATCTTTCATTGTTGACCATAAGATTAAAATTTATGATTAAAAGATTGATTAGTCCATCAATTCCCATAGGAGGGATGCCTATCGGCGTAAATATATATTGAAATGTTACTACTATCTTACATACATATAAATGACATCTCAAAATATATCTAAGTTACTCAAAAAGTAGCGCCATTTTTAAAGACATTAAGTTTGATATAGATATAAAATAAAAATATGAGATAAAACAAAAATTATTATAAATAAACAACAATAAAAAGTATTAGGAGTAAATTGTTCATGGGCTTGATTGGGTGGTAAAGGAATGAAGTATTATAAATATTATGATCATAGATAAACTAATTGTCGTAACTCCTATCTTCCTTTATCTAATCACCCCTAAGAAGTCTAACCTTTATGACCCTTACTGTTATGACCATTGAATACAAAATCCCTTAAGACATAAATACCCTAATAATTATGACCCTATCAAACAATACATCCTAACCCTTATGATCTTTCAAACAATCACCTCTTAACACACTATGACCTAGAAAACACTATCCCTTAAATGTGCTACAAACCTTAACAACTATTGATCATGATCGAACATCATGACCACATTGAACTACTAATGGTTAATCTCCTAATGTACTAACCTATTATATTTCCACGAATCCATATTGACATGTTTTAACTAATTTTCATTGTGATTCAACATAACTCATCAAAATTCATCTCTCACCACTAGTCATTCACCCTTGATTATAGTTAATCATTCTTGACCATATTGACAAAAATTACCCATCTAGACTATATCGATCACATTGAACATGTTTGACTATGTTGACCACTAACCTCAAATCCCTTAACTACAAAACTCATTATCCACTAACCCTAATAACCCAATATCCATCATTGACCATAAGGACCATGGCTAGTCATGGTTGACCCACAAACCCATGAATTTTATAGCCTCATAAGACCATTATCTCTTCACTCTTATCTCCATAACCCACTCACTTCCTAATACACTATGAACCCTAATGCAATAATCCCTTAACATGATATGAATTGAAACAAAACAACCCCTAATACACGATGACTCTTAATCCATATAATCTTTGATGCAATCACCTTATAACATATCATTACCTCAAACACTTTAACCCCTAATTACTATGACCTAAGAGATGATATACCTATTAATATATATAATGATTCACACATCACTACCTACGCAACCACCCAATCATTTCCTAACACATTAGGAGCCGAGATACACTTATCCCAAATAATCACCCCCTAACACATTATCATGATGAAAAAAAAAAACCAAAAAACATTAACTCATTAACACACATTGAGTGTTCACTAAAAGGACCCATATTTATCATGATTTATAGTAGATGATCGTGGTTGAAAATTGTTGACTTTGGTTTTCAATTATTAACAATGGTTGAAAGTCATTGTGCATATTGACAATGATTAACCATACTAACCATATTAATAGATATTGATCATCTTTAAACCCTATACTTCTTCTCTTGACACCCTAAAATTATCTTCTCTTATCATATATTACAATTCCATTGACCCTACTAGCCCTTTAATTCATATTTCCCTATGCATACTATACTAACTATTAGGCCACATAAGTCAACTAACATAATTAGCCACCTCTCCTTACCCATTAACTAACACATTAACCACCTACCCTTATATAAATAGTATTTAGCATGACTTACTATATTAACCTCATTTACCGCTTAACCCCTAACATGTGGAAACAGTAAATCTTTATCCACTTATCCACTAATATATTAATAGTATATACCACTAATTCCACAACTCAAAAACCTCCTAATTATTTTTTATATTTTTTTATATTTTTTTTTATAACTAGTCAATATAAGTTAACAATAAAAATTAAAGACCCCTATTATTTGGGCCATTTGAACTAGCTTAAAAAATATGGTANTTTTTATATTTTTTTATATTTTTTTTTATAACTAGTCAATATAAGTTAACAATAAAAATTAAAGACCTCTATTATTTGGGCCATTTGAACTAGCTTAAAAAATATGGTATATTTCAAGAATTCATCTATGCTTTTGAGCAACTCACTTTCCACACGCAAGGCATGTCACTCACTTTCTTGAGGAAATGTTTTATCAATGGTTTGAAGGAAGAGATATGTGCCCAGGTCTTAATGGCTAGCCCTACTACTGAGATAGAAGAATCTCAAAGAGGCATGGAAGCCAAAGAGGTGGTAAATGCCAAAATAAAAAAATATCAACAAGTTAATCCATATCGAAATCGAAAAATATCAACTTAAAGGTATTTGTTACAATTTGTTACTCTTATCTCTATAACCCACTCAGTTCCTAATACACTACTAACCCTAATGCAATAATCCCTTAAAACTATATGAATTGAAACAAAACAACCCCCTAATACACGATGACTCTTAATCCATATAATCTTTGATGCAATCACCGTAAAACATATCATTACCTCAAACACTCTAACCCCTAATTAATGTAACCTAAGAGGCGATATACTTATTAATATATATATAATGATTCACACATCACTACCTACGCAACCACCCAATCATTTCCTAACACATTAGGATCCGAGATACACTTATCCCAAATAATCACCCCCTAACACATTAACATCATGAAAAAAAAAACCAAAAAAATATTAACTCATTAACACACATTGAGCGTTCACTAATATAACCCATATTTATCATGATTTACAGTAGATTATCATGGTTGAAAATTGTTGACTTTGGTTTTCAATTATTAACAATGGTTGAACGTCATTGTGGATATTGACAATGATTGACCATACTAACCATATTAATAGATATTGGTCATGTTTTAACCCTATACTTTTTCTCTTGACACGCTAAAATTATCTTCTCTTATCATATATTACAAATCCATTGACCCTACTCGCCCTTTAATTCATATTTCCCTATGCATACTAATACTAACTATTAGGCAACATAAATCAACTAACAAAATTAGCCACCTATCCTTGACCCATTATCTAACATATTAACCACCTAACCTTATATAAACAATATTTAGCATGGCTTACTATATTAACCACATTTACCTCTTAACCCCTAGCATGTAGACACAATAAATCTGTATCCACTTATCCACTAATATATTAATAGTATATACCACTAATTCCACAACTCAAAAACCTCCTAATTATTGTTGATATTGTTTTATATATATATTTTTTATAACTAGTCAATATAAGTTAACAATGAAAATTAATGACCTATATTATTTGGGCAGTTGAACTAGCTTAAAAAAATATGGTATATTTGAAGAATTCATCTATACTTTTGAGTAACTCACTTTCCACACGCAATGCATGCCAGTCAAACTAGCTTAAAAAAATATGGTGTATTTGAAGAATTCATCTATGCTTTTGAGCAACTCACTTTCCACACGCAAGGCATGTCACTCACTTTCTTGAGGGAATGTTTTATCAATGGTTTGAAGGAAGACATATGTGCTCACTTTCCACACGCAAGGCATGTCAGTCACTTTCTTGAGGGAATGTTTTATCAATGGTTTGAAGGAAGAGATATGTGCCGAGGTATTAATGGCTAGCCCTACTATTTCGATAGAAGAATCTCAAAGAGGCATGATAGCCAAAGCAATAGTGAATGTCAAAATAAAAAATATCAACAAGTTAATTCATATCCAAATGAAAAAATATCAACTTAAAAGTATTTGTTACAATTAATTCATATCCAAATGAAAAAATATCAACTTAAAAGTATTTGTAACAATTGTTATGAGAAATATTTTTTTTAACAAAGATGTAAAAGAAAAAACTCTTAATAACCATTTTAGAAGAAAAAAATTAAATTATACCCTAGGAACCTCTATCTATGCTTCTTTAAAACATTTCAACCTCTAATTGACTTGATGTCGAGCCTAAAATATCACTACACTTACAAATTCCACAACCTAAAGGGAGTTTTACAATCACAGATTCCCCACATGTGACTTCTAGCTTTCTACATGGGATGCTAAAGAATCCTTTCCATCGTAAACGATGTCTTGCAATGACTTAGAAAAAACTACATGATGTCTAGTTTAAGGTGCATCATTGAAAATAGCATGTGTCCCACGGATTTTGCTATATCAAATGGAAGATGGACTTAGCATGCACACTTTCTGTACATTATTCACCTCTTGAAACAATCATTGGAACACCGGGAAGCACCCATTTCCGATCATGGATCCTACACAATCTTATGTTGATAAGATTTTCCTCAAAAGAAATAAACTATAAACTAGCACAGCCACAATTTATGTGGTTGATGAATCCAAAAGTCGGACGTTTTAGATTCAAGAGTAAGCTGATTCAGATTTATAAATATATCTCTAAAATAAAACACTTACTTGCAATAATATGATTTCAAGAGTAAACTAGTTAAACTTGACAATCACTGGTTAGAGCAGTAAATTATTAATCATATTAAGTAAATGTGAAAAAGTGTAAGCATTTATAATGCAAAGAAGTTATCAATATTAAATTTCATTCATTGATTTGAGAGGACCACTAAAAATATGCCAGCATCTTCAATTGTTAGCCATCACATTAGAATTTTAGATTAAAAAGTGATTAATTGTGCCCATCTCCAATAGATATACACCTTTCGAGGTAATAAGACATCACAGTGTACTCTAATTGCACAAAGAAGATTCTTGAAAGCTGCCATTTTGATCCCTACAGGCACCCGAAAGCCCATTAAACTTAAACGTGCCGAAAAGCGTTACCATGCCATACAAGTCTTTATTATTTATAAGTCTTTATTATTAATTCATGATTAATTTTCTTAGTTCAAAACTGCTGGACAGACGAGCTGTCTTTTATCTTTAACCAAAGTTAAAATACGAGTTCTATTGTCTTACTTAAATTTAAGTTTAAGAGATATATATAGTCAAACATTAACAAATTCATCGCGTTCATCCATTCATCCGTCTGTACAAAGATATTGCACCGTAGTTTACAGTGGATTGAGATCTTAACTAAAGGAAATTGAAGGATCGGCAGCTATTAGAAACTATGTAATTTTGGTACCCACAGGGTTATATGCTTTTAAATTGTACGGAACAATACTGTCCTTTGTGATCATAGCATACTCTGATAGTCTGTCAGGTGTGCTCACAGAAAGGAGCTGATCACAGCTTTTCTGTGGATACAATGCCGTCTTCAAAAAAATTCATGAATGCCCCCTTTCCCTCCATATACTTAATCTGGCGATGGACATTTCTATCGCTTAACCCCACACTCTAAGTCGATGACTTCGCCAGACTCTTGAGATTGTCTGGGCTGATGAGGCTGCGCTTCCCGGGCGTTCGATTTGGTGGACTGAGTGTGTAGAGTTGTTCTACTCTTATTGTCTTACATAAATTTAAGAGATATATATAGTCAAACATTAACAAATTCATCGCGTTCATCTATTCATCATTCTGTACAAAGATATTCCACCCTAGTTTACAGTGGATTGAGATCTTAACTAAAGTAAATTCAATGATCGACAGCTATTAGAAACTATGTAATTTTGGTACCCACAGTGTGATATACTTTCAAATTGTACGGAACAATACTGTCCTTTGTGATCATAACATACTCTGATAGTCTATCAGGTGTGCTCACAGAAAGAAACTGATCATAGCTTTGCTATGGATACAATGCCATCTTTAAAAAAATGAATGCGCCCTTTCCCTCCATATACTTAATCTGGCGATGGACATTTTTATCGCTTAACCCCACACTCTAAGTCGATGATTTCGCCAGACTCCTGATATTGTCTGGGCTGATGAGGCTGCGCTTCCCGGGCGTTCGATTTGGTAGACTGAATGTGGTTTGCCACATTTATAAAGCCAGGAAGAAGACAGTGTCTACAGGTAGGGCAGGACGAGTGAGAACGAAGCCATTTGTCTACACATTCCATGTGAAAACCATGGTTGCAGCTCGGCAACACTCTCACCCCTTCACCTTCCACGAATTCTGCCAAGCAGATAGCGCACTCCGTTGCAAGCTKTGGCATCGATTTGCCATAGATGATAGAGGGGAGTGCTTCTATGGATTTSTCCTTCATGCCSGTATTAGCCCKTCTGGTGGYCATATGATCGTGGYABGACCTCCAAATRTTGTCCCATGGAATGATTGAAGCCAGCCCCGYGAGAGATATGACTGTGCASAGCAAAGCAAGAAGAATAACAATCGTACTTTCACTCATATGAGTACTRATCACCGCTTGAGGAGGTAKCGTATCGGTGGTGGCCTCTAAAACCATTCTTCCCTCACTAATCTTAAAAARSCCCGAGTTTGTTGCTGAATGTAACATAAAAAARTTKTCAGATAACGATTTCAGAGAGGGCTCATTCTTTCACTCCAACTGAAAATCAATCTCAGAAATACAACACAGTGGTGAGGACAGAGTCGATGCTTGCCTGTTCGTGAGTGAAGGAAGCTCTTTAAGGATGCTGGATCTAGGCTGCGGGGTTAAAAAGTGAAAAAGCAAACTTGAATAAACAAAGAGTTTTCTGGAATACAGAACATCACAGCACACCTCATCTAATCCGATCAGATACGCCAGCCAACCTTATCGATATTATTTTCCCAATGTTTCCCATTGGGATAATAAACAAATAATTATGTAATGTGCGCTGGACCCGTTGCAGACGAGCAAATTCCTTATGGTTTTCCAAATTCCGTGTGAAAAATTGCAAAAAGACAAACACGGTGGGCGACCGTATCTTTCAACAGAGTAAAGTGAATATAAAATATATAGATACCCAAATTGGCAAGTCGGTAGCAGAGGGGCCGGCAGTAACCTAGCTCATCTTTGACACCACCCCTGCTATTCGGATATGATCCTCGTCATGTATAATACAATTAATACCCGCCCTGTCTGATATCTTGCCTATCTCTCTATCTTGGAGATCTTACAATTTTCTTCTGGCCTATGAAATCTGGATACATTTGATCTCAGCATTCGGAGAAAAAGGTGAAATATTGTATGCACTAAGTTGACTCTTTGCAAATATCCATAGCCCAAAACGTGAAAAAGTGTACGTGCTCAAAGGATTTAAAATTGGTAAGTCGATTCTTTGCCAATATCCAGAGCCCATCAAAGAGTTCCATCATGTGGATACATTTTATCCAAATTATATGTTCAAAAGGATTTAAAATTGTTAAATCGACTCTTTGCAAATATCCATAAATCGAGATCGAAATCAATGGCATACAACTCATTAACTATTCAATGAATATTAAAGTCTTTTTTTTCAAACAAAAGAAAAATGAGGACGTTTAGTTGTTCACATAGTGAATATAATGAGGCCACCGAATTGCATTGATCCATAACATATTAAGCCTCGTCTAACCAAATCATCCCATTTTGAATCAAATAGGTGTTTTGTATAATATTAATTTTTAAATAAAAATTAATATAAAACAAAAATAATATAATATTATTTTTTTCTTATTAATATATTGTTTTAGTAGGTTTAATGCTTAAGAACATATTTTTTTCAGAAGAGGTTACAAGTTCAAATCTAAAGAGGGTGGTGTATGCATATTTTTAAAATATAAAATTTGAGGAAATATTTACACTCAAAATATTTGATTTCTATATTCATATTCGCATAATTGAACAACCTTATATGTCGAAGTCTCTCTGTAATAATAAAATAGTAAAATTTAGTAAATTTTTCAATAATTTGATATTCATCTCTTAATGAGTTTGTATAACACACCATACTACTCTTTAAATAAAATCCAACCACCTTGTAAAAACACCTAAACTATATGTGTCATGTTTTGAATACATGGCCAATTATGAACTTAAACTTATAACCACATGTTTCAAAGGCTATTAAGGAAAAATGTAATTCACTCCTGTATTAATGAAAGCAATGTAAAATAAGGAAAAATGTAGTTCACTCATGTATCAATGAAAGCAATGTAAGTATCTCTACATATGTATATTCTTAACTCTTATTAACTACTTATAAAAAGTAAAGCCTTACATGTAGTATTATAATCTTTTGAGTGATCAAATCACAATTTTCATTTGCAATTCATA
>JASDQU011245456.1:12034-26092 GCA_032191745.1 Picea mariana
ACATAAATTTGCAGATAAAACATAATATGTCAATAAGTTCCACTACAAATAACATAAGAAGTACATTTTCCTTATAAAACAATACTTATCTCATGTATTTTCCAAGTACATAAATAATTTTTTTTATGTTGTTGTGAAAGTCGTCTGGGAGAGATAAAGGTAGAACATACTATAACAAAAAACAAATAATTATTATTTGTTTCCAAAACATGCGTACCAATAAGGAAATATATTATAACCTACTAATTACCTTAATGAATGTATGCCAGTCATGTGTTTTAACCCCACCAAAATCACCTTTTTTCGTTAAAATATTTTGTATGTTCGACGAAAACCCTGTCAGAAACCAAATTTTTTGAATGACCTCTTTTATAATATTACTATGTTGCTCCGTCAATAACCAAGTAAGACTAGTATTATGTTCACGACCATCTCCATTAGAATTAATAATAACACTTTACAATGCGTGATTAGCTTCCTGGATGTCACAACAAATCTTTCCAATTTTCTCTTTGTCAGTCCTTCCATCTAATATTCTCCATAACAATTTTTTTATGTTCTTCCCGATATGAATTATATCAAACAGATGAACTATTTGTAGGTTATCGTAGTATGGAAATCTACTGAATTGCATCGGGTAACTTTCCATTCCTCATGGAAGCCCATTCGTGCCTTAAAGACATTCATGAAACATCAACAAATTGAAATTAACACTAATTAATGGGACAAAATGAAATTAATACTAATGAAATTAACCAAAGATTTATATAATATGTCATACATAAATAATTTGCATACCTTGATGATTTCTACTATATTCCAACTTCCATAGGCGAGGTGTCATTCTTCGTGGTTATTTTCCATTTTCTTCTTTACCATTGAATTTTTCTTTGTCTATAGTTCGATAACTATGGTTCGTAGGCAGAAAGTGCCTATACTCATCAAACACTTCCTTTCCTAAACTCGAACGACGATATTTTATCCTCAGACCACAAACTGGGCATGAAAATTTACCCTTTTTTTGAAGACCTACAAGATATATGAATTAATGTAGCGTCAAATTAGAGTTACAATTTAAAATAATGCATGATATTTTCAATAAATATATATAATATTAAATCACAAAATGAAGTAACAATATACCACAAAAATGTGTTAACCCGGGAACATCATGAATTGTCCATGATAGTATTCCATGGAGTTGAAATCTTTTTTTCCCTATTGGTCTAGAGATGTCATACATAGTGATCCCAGCTCATAATTTCAACAACTCATCGATAAGAGGCTCAATATATACATTCATATCTTTAACTTAGTACCTACCTAGTTGGTTCAACATACTGTATGATTACTTATACTTATCTAGATGTCGTTATATATAAAATAAATAATTACCATGCACAAACAAAGAAATGAAATATTTTGTCATACTTTAAAGGAAATAAAAGATAATTAAATACCTGGAACAATCATTACCAACATTGTGTTCTCTCTCTTGATCGACATCCAAGGAGGAAGGTTACTGTTTATAACAAAAACAGGTCACATTGAGTATGTAAAATGAAGCTCTCCAAATGGATTGACACCATCAGTTGCCAACGAAAGTCTAACATTATGAGGTTACTCTTTAAAAGTTGGCCACTTTTCTTCAATGTACTTCAATGTAGAACCATCTACAGGAATTCGAAGAACATCGTCTTGACTTTTGTTCTTTGCATGGAAATCCATAAACTATGCTATACTTTGGCACATGAACAACTGATGGAAACGTGGAATTATCAGAATGTAATGAAGAACTTTGTGAGGCACCTTATTTGATGCTTTATCGGTTCGATATATACTTATTTGACATTGTGGGCATTCATTTTCTAATGCATATTTTCCATAATATATGATATGATCATTAGGACATGCATCAATATCCTAATAGTCCATTCCAATTTCTTTCATAATCATGGATATTTCGCGATATGTGCGTGGAAAAATATTTGACGTTGGTAATAGAACTTCACCTAAAAATCTACAAAATTCTAAACAATAAGTCAATGTAAACAATATTAATCATCAATATCACATCCAATATACTAATTTACAAATTAGAAAACAATAGCAATGTAGGAAAAAATTGAACCTTTTAAGTATTTGTGAACATGCAGGCATAAATAATTAACAAATTAAATACCTTAGTATCTGTGTGAGGCATGCATTTGATAAACCATTCAAAACCTTTAGGTTCACCAACAATAATATAGTAGATAAAAGATTTGTTGTTGAGCCTTCATAAAGAGGTTGATGTGACTTCTCGAGTAGAGGATCAACATCATGACTATCATCCTGGTTGTCCTCATCCATTGGAGAAAATATGTCTTGGATCAATCTATGTACCTCGTCTTCCTGATTTGAATCACTAATGTTATCTCCATCCATATCATCATTAATAACTTGATCAACAGCTTCAATATTCTGATCTCGAAGTTCATCACCCCGTAAAGGAGTATTTCTACTAGTACTTGGCAAATAACTCTCTAGAGGTCAAGATTTTGGGGGCATCATCTATATATTTAAGAACAATGTAGAAAAGTTAGTTTGTATAGAAAATATAAAAATCTTGATAAGAAACATTACTAAAATTCATGACATGCTGATTATTACAGAGAATACATTAAATATTGAATCCTCTTACCAAGGGACGATATTCATAACCCCCTTCAGTGTGCCCCTTTTCCCTACAATGTATTTCAGTTGTTGTTATTAAAATTATTTTTCTTTGCAAGCCTCTGCAATCATATCAAGGGCAATACCATTTTCCATCGCCCCTCGCCTCTAATGCCACTCTTAACCGAGCAAGCTTCCTGTCATTTTCATTCATAGTGACAAATCCTTGTCCTGATAAGTAATTGTCTTACATACACTATACCAAATAGTATGTTGTCAAATTTTTATATTTTAGCTACTCCTTTCAATTATGATATGTTTATTTACAGTGACCTACAATCCTCACAATTATTTCTTCTAAGACATTTTGACATGTTTTTTTTTATTATCAATTAACTATTAAGATCGATATGCTTCAATTTGTACTATAGAGTAGTGTGTATTGAATCACCATGGAAAATAATTACACACCATTTAACGAAAGTGGTCAAAATTTGTCAAACTTGAATCACTCAACACCATAGTACAAAATTCCTAGACAAAATTCCTATCTTTGAAATTCACCACTAAAAAAAGAATGCCAACCACTTTTCATCCACAATTGGGTTGGGTTGGTTTAAATTATGATGTTTTGATTTGCATCTACATACAATGGTCACAATTTTATGCTATTTACAGTGGTCACAGTCTTATTTTCTCAGACATTTTGGCATGTTCTCATTTTTCATTGTTTGACTAGTAGATTTCATCATGTTATCGTAAACTTCATCATGAATTTTTTATATTTTAGATACTCCTTATTAATAGTTTATAAACAAGTAACATCAACTACAATCTAAAGTTATTCACTACATATATAATTGCGTGTGATTATAAAAAATTGAGAGAAACAATATCACATATAAGAAAAGGGTATGTGGATTTTATTGAGAAAGTTGAAACAAATATACTTTATTTATATTGGAAGAGTATGGTATATAATCATAAGTTCATTTGTTAAAGGTGCTTAGTCATAAGACAAGAAAGTTAAAGGTGGCTAACCATAAGCTAATATGGTTGAAGGTGGTTTGTTAAAAGTGATTGTTATGTGCCTAATAACAACATAGATAACATCTTTATAATAAGGTCATATGTGTACAAATGTTTCCTTTATATAATAATGACATATATACCTAACATAAGTTTAGGGTTAGTGTTTATGTATATTATTGTTATAAACATGAGTTTCCTCCCTATCTTATATATACCATAACTTATCATTTATCAATATAACAATCAACTTCAAAATTTTATTCATGGATATTTCTTCCTTCATTTAATTGAATTAATAAGTGTCAGCCAACCATTAGGTGTGCAAGTATCTCAACCATTATTGTCACTATTATATTATTTTCAATTTATGCAAGTGTGATCCCATTTGGGTACTAGCAATGTAACAAGTGGTATCAAAGCTTCAGTCAAGCTTTGTTGGTGTTTTTTTGTTAGTTCTTTAAAATTAAAGAGAGAATAAAATGACAATAAATTACTATCATTTCACCGATCAGGGTTGAGTTTCAAGAGAACTTCCATATCTTTATCAATGAAAAGAGAGAGACATTCTAGATACAATTGAAGGGAAACAGGTAGGTGTATTCCATAAACCTAGAATATTATGGAATCCACATACCCTTTTCCATAGAATATACTAACTAGATCCAAAAACCAAAGACATGAAATATGGTACTACACATATAATATATTATCAAGGAAAACACAAGCTACATGAAATTTGGACACTTGAACAAAAATTTACAATTTAAATGAGTACATAAATAAAAAAACATACTAATCTTGCAAGCTCAAAATCCAAGCTATGTAGATCGAGAATTGGATTTGTTCAACCGGTGGGTGACGAAAAAAATAAACATCTCAAACAAAAGCCACGAATAATGTCGCAACTATAGCAATTGTGATGCAAAGTATCTTAAAGTCAAGTATATATAGATCAACTAGTCAAATAGTCGTTAACACCGACCAATGAGATAGGCAAAATTTTCGTGGAAATAGCGACAAGCTTTCATGGAAATAGCGACGAACTTTTGTGGCAATAGCGACGAAAATCCCGACCAAGTTAAAAAATCTATTCATGGCTATATCGATGAACTTGCATGGCAATATTGATGAAAATCTTGCCCTATTTAAAAAAAAAATGAAAATAATGGAAAAGTGGAAAAATTTCATGGAATAATCTACCCATATGTACTAGTGTACGATAACCAGTTGGGAGTTGAATATTTTCCAAAAGAGAAGAAGCCTCGTCCATACAAGGACAAAGGTGATAATAATGATCACCTTCGCATAACATACAAGGAAATTTGGTAGTTGTCTTCTTCTTACCAACCTTAATGTCACTAGTTAACGGGGCATCACCAACATGCCCAGTAGGGGTCGATTACGAGGAGGACCACATTTCTAAGACCTTGGAAATACCAGGGCAATCCCTCAGAAATTGGTCACCCTTACAAATACTGCAATGGAATTTGGGTTTCGGATTATTCATTTTAATCTTTCGACCTCATCAAAACTCCCAGTATGATTAAGAGTAGTTGGTTGCTTGAATCCAACATTTGATATGGTTGGAGGCTTGGTCCTTTTCGGGTTCTTCCTCTTCTTCTCTTTCTGTTTCTTGTTCTTCTTATCAACTTGGCTTCTTGCTTTAGATCTTTCACTAGGTGAAGAAGGAGAAAGGGAAGGAGACTTAATGGGTGAAGAAGGTGAAAAGTCGACATGAGGTTGATGTGTGGGTAGTGTACTTACATATGAAGTATTAGGTGAAGCTGAATCACTGGGAAGATTTGAGATCACTGGAGTGGGGAACAACCAAGCCAGTAATCCTATGGTGAGTCCCAGAAGACTAAGTGTGGTAATGTACGAAGGAACAATGTTTCCAAAAGAAGGAAAGGTGAAAGGTTCCCCGGGACAAGGGGTTCCTCCATTGGTACTCCCAGGAGTTGATGCCATTAACATTGACTCGACCTAAGGTCCACTAAGTAAAACAAACAACACACGTTATGAATCTAAGAAGCAAACAATCAAACAAAAATTCCCATAATGAACTACTAGTTGGTGATGAAATCCAACGTCATGAGATCAATATAGGAAGGGGCAGGGATAGAGTGGGTGGATCAGTTACGTTGGCAACCTGCTTAATGGACTTACACCTTGGTGCAATATTCTAGGCATTAATTGTGGATTTACCCTCCAAGGATCCCAAGTGAGTTTGAACAATGTTTGTTCCAGCTACAATGAGACTTCCCTTCACCATCACCTTGTGTAAGACCCTGAATATTATGGCTACTAAGGTCACCAAATTGTGGTCATCCCCTGAGCGAGTACAGTCAATAGTCCAGTCCGAACGTATGGTCAGGATAAAAAGTCCGAAATCCTTCAAGAGAACTGAGGACAAGTGGACCGGTAGAACTCTAGAGGACTCCAAACAAGTTCAAAGTTCATAAAGCACCGAGACCAAATGAAGACAGTTGAACCTCAAGAAGAAGCCCCAATATACGATCTGACTACTATGAACGATTAAAACAGGGAGGGATAATATCTATAACTCTCTCAAATGAGACCTCGTGCGTAACTCATGTGTGAGAGGGGGATCCCAGAAATCTTATACGAAAATTGGATTTTCTCTCTCTATTGCAAGATGGTAAGTTTGTTTGACAGCTTTGGAAAATTATCCTTTCAACCTATTCCAAAGCCCTAAACCCTAAGCTAATGTAGTTTTTCTAATAGAAAATGTAAAAATATCTAATAAATTTTAGGTTAGCGCTTGATTTTAAGGTTGTTTTTTACTCAAGAGGAACATGGAGGGGACTAAATGATGTTTTGACCAACTCTAAACAATGCAAAGAAAAGAGAATGCAAATATTTCACTTCGATGAAAGATATATTATGAGAAGGAGAAAACTTTTATCATTCCCAGATGCATAATGTCCCACAAATTTTATTAAACTCATCAATGTCAAGATCTTCAAGAAATGAGTCTAAGAGACTGTACACCAATACATCATTCTTGGCCTCCCATGCAATTTGCACCACTAGCCAAAAACCATCCAATTTCGCTAATTCAAATACAAACTAGTTTCACTACCCAAAATAAAGAACGCATCCATATTATTTGTTTGATTCTAATGTATAAAGAAAGTAAATACAAATCATTTGATGATCTACTACTTTCAATCAGGAGAAAGAGTCCTCTGCAGATGCAAAAGGCATGAAGCGACAAAGGTTTCAAACAAAGAATGCACTCAAAGCAATGAAAGAAAACAGGTAGAAACTTGTTTTGAAAAGAACACAATCAAGAATTCTAAAATCAATCAAGCTTTCAAGGAACACAATAAAATGTAGAGAAGAATCCAAGAAAAGACAGGGAGAAAGAGGAATCACTCAAAACTATCCCGACAAAATAAGCAGCTAGAAAAGGAAATTTCACATTTATGAACAAGTTTTCAAGCTCCAATCAAGACAATAGGTAGTGATAATCATCAAAAACCAACCTAAATAACTTCACAAACCAATCACAAAGTCTGAGTAAATACTTCCACAAAACAAGCTGAGAAAATCTGAGCAGAAAAGGGCAAAAATACTCCAAAAAGGAGACCAACGCTCCCTGTCTCAAGGGTACATAGTGTTGTGTCACTCCCTAAAGCACTGTAGGGGAGTGATAGTGCCCTAATATGGCCTACAGGGGGGCGTTGATCCACCCAGAAATTCAAAAAATAGTCAAAAAAAATGAAGAAAAGCTCACCTAGAATGCATAAAAATTGGTGAAATTGCTAGTGAAGGTAGGAGAAGGCTAATGGATGATAATAAAACAATAAAATTGATCTGAAAGGTGGGAAAATTTAAGTAAATACAAGAGTAATGTTTTGGGGAAAATGACCTCAAATATCAAATGGAGCAATGGATAGATCTTTGAATTTCTTTACAACATCTTTCATTCAATCAGATAAACGAAAAAAATAGTAGATCGACTCCAAATCTCAAAGAAGAAGAATGACTCAAAGTAAGGAAGGAAGATGTCAAAAATCTAAACAAAACCTCATAAATTCTTAGAAATCAAAATGTTGGAGGCTAAAAAGAAGGACACATTGAGATGGTAATAGCCCTGAGCAGATGAAAAAGAAAAAACTAGACTCAGAGATCAACTCCCAAAAAGTTTTTTAGAAGAAAAAGACCAGTTCTCTGGTGTCAAAGGTACCAAAGCGTTGCAACGCTTGGTGGGAGCCTGAAATGGAGTGACAATGCTCTAGTTGTAGAGACAGCGGAGTGCTAGCCTCTCAGAAGAACAAAAACTTGCCCAGAACTCAAAAACCTCAAGAAAATCCAGAAATTGAGTGTGTATGGGATGAATCCAAGAGCCAACAACACATATAAGAATCATAAACACAACATGAATAAGATTTGAAGATGAGAAAAGGCCAAAAACAAGACCAAGGAAGGAAACCAAAACTGAAAGCTTCGCTCCCTAGTGGAGTCGCCAATTTCTATTACAGGAAAATCCTCCTGCAAACAGGTGAACTTCCTCTTGGATCTAGACCCCTATAACCAAGACAAAAAAGTGCTAACTTTGGTCACTGAAATTCATTTAAACCTAGCTAAACTAATATATAGAGAAGAGGAAGAAGATGTACCTTTTTACGATGTTTTTCCTCGCCCAGTTCCAAGTTGAGCTCTGACCCACAAGCTCTTCAATAGGTCCTGCAATCCAATCAAAGACAAAGCATGCTTCCTATTCTACTATGATTAGTTTGAAGCTATATCTATCCATTAAATACAAGTTCATGTAGACATACACAATCTTGAAGGAAACATGCCAAGCACGTGTATTAATGAGAACTCAATAGAGACACTTAAAGACCTTTGATGCAGATGCAGTAGCCTCACCGAGCTCTCCTTATTCAACCCCTTGCTCAAATGATACACAAACAAAATGAATATGCTTCACTGATTATCTCCCTTATGATATCATAAGTTTGATGCCTTCAATGTTCTCCTCCTTCCTTATGAGATTATAAGTTAGGTATTTCTCAATTTATCTATATCCTTTCACCATGAAGAGGCCTCCTTATATAAGCTTGGAGAGGCCTAAACACCTTAGAGATTCTTGGGATAGGTTGAGGATATTTCTCCATCAATTGTGGATCCTCCCTAAGATCCAGCCTTGACCTCAGATTTGAATCTAACTAACCCCATAGACGAGGGGGATTTTTCCTTGATTTTCCTTAACAGCCCAAGATTTCCTCAAACAACCTAGTGCTCCCTCAGAATGGGGCACAGAGTGTTGCAACTTTCCCCCAAAGGAGGGAAGGGAGCACTGGCACTCCCTGATAGTGGGTAGGGGAGCATTGGCCTTCAAAAATGACTTTTGAGTGGTCTTTTCCATGGTAAAATCTTTGTACTCTTTGTCATGTGATTTCTCCTACTTAAACCAGTCTTTGAGGGTGTCTTTGAAGTGTCCTTGTGATGTCGTTCGAGAAACAACATAGGCAAGATGACTTTATGATGTCTGCGAAACTTATGACACTTATGGCTAAAATGAGACACTTGTAACGCTTGTAATGATAACAATAGGTCATCATTGAAATGAGTAATTTTGATGTGTAACAACCTCTGTCGTTTGTTTTATTAACCGAACAAATTTATGGAACCTAACACTGTATACAATGGAGTACAATCTAATATCCCATGATCACTCAAGTCGTATAGGTACAGATCCAATGAAAGACAACACCAGATGGGGAATGTTGCTAATGTAAGTTAGAGGTCTTCTACACTATATGTCGAAGGTGCAAGTCTACATCATGTGAGTAGAGGAGTTGAGGTCGAACACAATGAAACTTCTTTTGATTATCGGTCATTAAGGTATACTCTCCATAGGGACTGGAAGAATAACCAATTGGAGGAGTAAACTCTAAGTAACAAGCTCATCTTCCTAAGGTCATTCTAAACCCAAACTTTGGATGAAAAGGAATTAAAAAGTTCATTCTTTGTTCAAAGGAGACACAATTGTTGTAGATATGACATAATATTATTTTCCTGCCCATCCTTTTTTTGGGTTTTTTCATAGGAAAATAAATGCTACGATACAGGAGAGGAAACGAGTGTCTCAAGTAAGAAACTAGTTCCAAGTAGTGGAACATACCTATGCTCAATGCAAGGAAGTGCATGTGGGGCATGGACACTCGAGGGGATGTTTCATATAAGGGTACAGGGAGTCAAGATGCAAAGGATATATAGAAGGCATTGATTGGCTAGTGGTGCAAATTGTGCATGTAAGAGGCTTACAACGAGAAAGAGAGAAATGGAAATAGGCTCAACAATGCAAGAAGGATTATGGAATGCAATTACAACTTAACTACAAAAATGTCATTTTTTGTAGATTTAGTCCCCTAGGCTCGAAAAAGTATAAATATTACCTAGGAGAACTCTTCTAGCCAATGTTGACTAGAGTATTCATTTTTCATAAGTAGTCTACTTGGTCCAGAAAAGGGTTAAACTTATACCAAATAGATGTCCTTTCAAATCCATTTAACGAGTGTGAAAGAGACAAGTTCACTCAACAATCTTTTTCATTTTTTCAGGAGTCAGAAAAGAGATTAACAAACACTCGGGGGGAGTCCCATAGGTAACGGTCATAATGATTGTGAGTAAGAAAATGGGGTTCAAACGCGACGTCATATTGGGACTATAAGGAACTCCCAGTCCTATGGAATAACTCCCCAGTATGGTCGCCAATTATGTTATGAGGAAAATCTCTCGATGGCTAGGGGTAAACCATAGAAGATGGAATGACATGCATAAATCAACTCTAATCCAAAGTATGCTATATAAAATAAATGCTATCAAGACAAGGCTAAGAGCCTACCTCGTCTGGACGTTTGAAGAATACCATCGTTGAGCACATAACCCAAAGATTTATACCTGCAACTTGTCCTCAACATCCAAGATACATAAGAACATGGTGATAATATATAATGTTATCATATATATTAGAATAATCCATTAACATACATGACAAATACGCCCATAGAATAATAATTCAAATATTTTAAAGATATCAATTGGATGAGAAAAAGAGTATTTCTATTAAAATAATCAACATAAGTACATAGGTGACAAACTTCCATAGTGATGCATATCGGAACTGAGAAATTAAGTCCCTCCAGTTGGGCCTCCAACACTTCAATCCTCCACCAAAGGAAATATCATATATAGGAGTCAATGAGGTTCTCCATCACAAATAATGAAGAGCTTGGGGGCTGAACAAAAAGAGTTCAAACTTTCAAGGACAAAGGAATGCAGACTCAATATGAAGTGAAATTTTTCCATAGTGTCTTTGTTCTCAAAGTTGAATTGTCCTCGTCAAGACTTGGATATGGCTCAATTTATAGCCTTCAAATGGAACTGAAGGGTCGATTCAAATCATTTCCGGTATGTGGAAGCTCAAGGATCATGGATCTCATGACATGGTATGGAAACCCAACATAGTTTTTAATTTTTGAGCACCAAACTCAATGTACGTAGACTGTAGTGAAGCAACCTATGTATACACTTGTTGTATAACTGATAGGGTGCGTATATGAGGAAAAATATGCATTTTTGGCTCTAGAATGAACAAAAAAGGACTTCAATTCTATAAAGGGAAAATTGAAGACCATCTAAGCCAGTTGCATGGAGTAAGGAAAAATTTGATGTAACAAAATGACACTCATTGGTGATGGAAAATAGTTTTTCCCAACCATAGAAACCAAAACACTTATTTCAATTATTGGAATTATTGAGATAAAGGAAAACCACTTGAGCATATGACCGACATATAGAGCCACATATGACCAATGGGTGAAAGAAAATACCAATTATGTAATTAAATTGACTTGTAAGGTAATATTCTATCCAAGGAGGAGAAAAATTCTTAGCTAAGTTGTAGAATTCGACCTGGTCCATTGTGCAAATGTCCATGCTAAACAAATTACCCCCAGACATTTTTTGAGTCACGCAGGTGAAAGGAATTCTCCTAGGAAAAGGAAATTGGCTCAACGAGGAAGAGCCTTAACTCGAAGAATGTTAATTTGTCTTGAGTAATAAGAAAAATTCCTAGGAAATGATAAAACATCTCATGGAATGGGGAGTCAACTTTGAGGAAAGAGAAAACCTCCCAACAACTAGAAATCACCAAAGTAGAAACTCCCTAGGTAAGTGAAAAAATATGGAATGAGAACCATTGATTTCCCATCTCTGAAACCACTCAATGATGCAAAATAAGGAGTTGTTGGTATGTGCATTTTTGATTAAATACTATATTATAAATCAAAAGATTCCACAATATAGTGACAAATGAGAATTCAAGTCAATAATTAACACAACTCGTTAAAATCCTCACAATAACCATTAAAACCCATGTAAATCCATACATTATCTCAATAGTGAAGAAAGCCTTAAAATTATGCATATCACAGTGAATTCACATAGAGATTTCCCTTCAAAAACACAGATTAATATCAAAGAATTCATATAACAATTTAAACAAGCCATAAGAAAAATCTTTTACCCTCGACACCCAATGGGAAAACCAACTTGAAATCGGGTTCAATCTCTTCATTTTGGCAATCTCTAGTTACAATGTAGAGTTGATTCTCTTTCCTCCTCCCTTTTCCCAAAAGACTCTTTGGGAGTGAAAATAAAGGAGAGAATATGGAGACCTAGGTTTAATGGCAAGGCCAATAGTGATGACCATTCATTTCCCCTTTCTCATCCTTCTCTCCTCCCTTTTTTTTTTCCTTTAAATAATTCACTTTCCCCTATTTTCTTCATTTGTCTTATTCAACTTTGCATAGAGATTGTTTTACAATGTTTGCTAAACTTTGCTAATTTCCAAATGTAATTGCAAGAATGAGTCTTACTCACTCATTTGTATTGAGTCTTAATCAATCATTTGTTTGGATCCATTTCGGATCAAATGTATCGAAGAATTCAAGAAAAGTTACCTCAAACTCTTTCAATGTATTCAATTTAATATATATTTCAACTTCTTCCTCCATTGTCATGATCTTTAATCAATGTAAGTTTGTTTTGTGATTATCTTAATTTATGAATATGTTTTAGGGTTATGAATATGTTTTAGGGTTTTGAGTTTGCAATTTGGGAACTATAGTTCATAGTATATATTTCAACTTCTTCCTCCGTTGTCATGATCTTTAATCAATGTAAGTTTGTTTTTTTATTATCTTAATTTATGAATATGTTTTAGGGTTTTGAGTTTGCAATTTGGAGAGTATAGTTCACATGTCATGGGCATAATATTTTAAGGTGTGTCTCAAAATCTAAACACAATTTTATATATATCAAGGTTGATTCTTTTTGTGGATTAATCAAATTCTTTTCATTACGAAGAAACCATTAATATCATTCAACTTTATTTCCTTGTCTTAAATAGTAATTGGTGTAGGATATCTACTAGCCAATAAGTGCCCATTTACATAATATATAATAGTAAAAACTTATTTAAAAAAAAAACAATTAAATATTGTATTATAAAACCAATACCCAAAATTTATTATATTAAATTTGTTGAACATAACCTAACACTGAGATTTAAAGAGACAAACATTAAAAAAAATTGAAAATAGTGTATCACAACTCTAATTAGCTATTTCAATAAGTATATTAAGTGAATAATCATTGATTTCATTTTAAATTAATTAAACTGATTAATCTCAGCATTATGTTAACATTATGTTAAATGTATTTAACACCAACCTAGATTCATCTTAGTCTGTATCTAGCTGGTGCAATTCACACAAACTTCCTTTTTGCATATGATTTCAATCACTGGTGCACCTCACAGAGACTCCGGTTTTGCATATGATTTCAACTATTCCAACTCTCTTCTCTCTCAATATCCGATTATCTTTTACCATGGGCTTAAATCGAATCGTTTATGACAATTCTGGACCGCTAAACTCCTCACTGCACCTGACTGCTACAAAATTCTTATGAATTTACACCACCATTTACCCTACCCACCTCCTCAATGTCATTTTCCATCGCACTTCCTCCCATTACCCTATAAATCGGCCCTTCTTCTAATTCACATTTCGAACGGAAATCCAGAATCTAATCTGTGGAAATGTGTTATACCAACCTACTCTGCTGGAAACGAAGGGAAAGCAGCAACATGCATGGGTATGGCAGTAGGATATCATTGAGTCGTTGATTGCTGAGAACATTCATGACTGGAAAGCTAACAACATTAGTTGAGCCTCATCATTTGAAAATTTACAGCAAAGCCCATGGAAATTTCAGGTCTCAACTCGTGTGCAATACTATATCTCCTGTATTCCATAGATTCCAGCTAAT
>JASDQU011245457.1:0-21725 GCA_032191745.1 Picea mariana
TTTCAAGAGTTTATTCAGCATAGCTTTGGCAAGGAATGGATATGAGTTGGCCTGATTCCAGGTAAGCATGTGTGGTGCAATTTAGGGTTATAACAATGAGGCAAACCTAAAAGCTCACGACTAGTCTGACTATGAGCAAACAACAATTGACTATCGATCAAGCCAAGATAATGATCTGAGCTGTTGATTTAAAAAAGGGACCAATCTAAATAAAGAGGATGAGCATTAAGGTTTCATATGATAAAGGAGAACTCAATAGGTTTTCGGGCCTCAGGTTTCAGAAACTTGAAAAAGGATGTCAGCTTTCCATCCCTGTGAGACAAACCCAACGAGGGGAGCCCAATAGGCTTCCAGCCTTCCCTCTTTGGAAAAATTATTCAAGTAATATAAGATTAACATTTTGAATGGGGATATTTTATTTAATATTAACCGAGATACCCAATATGCTCTGCTAGGGTTTGGATGTTAGCTACATACATGGTTCTCTAAGACTCACAACACCCACCTATGGACATGTCGTGTCCAAGAAAAACTGCTCTTCGATGAGATCGCACCAATGGTAGCCAAGGAGGGGGCGAAATCCCCCTCTTACAATAATGTAGCAGTGAATTGACTGCCTGGATCTCTCAGCTCGCGACGGCTTTTTGAGCCTTCGCCCCACCTTTCGGAGAAAATCCTTCAGAAAGAACTTCATATGGAAAGAGAGATAGAGGTAGAAGTTGAATCCTCTCATCCAAAAGTGACTTGAGCCTAGAAACTAGGTAAATGCATTCCTGAAGCTATTGCAGTACCATGATATGTGGTAAAAAACTCATCCAGGGTTGGGGAACATACCAAATTTATGAAAGATCATGTTTTAATTGGAAAATTTCTAAGTCTTTGGCCCTCAAAGCGAGATCTAGTCAAATGGATTAATACTTGGTGGAATCCCAAAGGCCATTATGAGATTCAGTTAGGATCAAAGGGTTTCTTCACTTCCATATTTGATAACCTTGAAGACGAGGATTGAATCTTTGAAAATGGACCTTATTTTTTCAACTCTACAAGCCTTTACCTTCAATTCTAGACAAATTGTTTTAGTCCATAAAAGGAAGACTTCTTTTATGCTTTAGTCTGCATTAGGCTATACCTGCTACCCCAGGAGTTCTAGCTCAAGGAAATCCTAGTGGACATTAGCAATATCCTAGGTGCCTATGTCAAATATTCATAAGCGACCTGCAATAGAAGATACACTTCCTATGCCTGAATATGTGTTTACATGAACATAACCAAACCCTTACCTGGCTCACTCACCTTAGAATATCAACATGAAGAATGGGTTTAGACCATTGACTATGAGCACATCCCTTTCATATGTCGTAAATGTCATGAGCACGGTCACCTTTTAAGGGATTGTTCTCAAAATGCCAAAGCCAACAGCATTGATGTAGCAAATGAGAGGCTCAAAGATGGCTTCACACAGGTGCAAGGCAGAAGGAGAAACCCCGCAAAAAAACCCCACCAATAACTCAACGAAATACATCTACAAGCAAGCCTTATGATGCTCTTAGTCAGCTCCCAAAAACACAGGATGTGGAAAACCCCCACCAATATGCGGATAGAGGCAATAACAAAGGAAAAAAAGAAGAAGTCATGGAACCTATACTGGAGCAACTGCCCCCTCCAACACAACTCCTCCTGATGGAAATCAGCAAATAGAAGAGGATGATGACATAGCAATGCAATTGGATGACAACAAGCTCAATGACATAAATTTGGAAAATCTTGAAGAGACATATCAAAAACAGCATTTGCAATCCCTCCCTTTAGAACAACTCACAAGGTACATAAAGTTTATGTTAACTCTACAGCAAGAGAAATGTCCAGATCTAGTGGGAGTATTGGAATTTATTCAGAGATGCAAAAGGATAATAGAAAGATCCCAAAAGAGGGAAAAAGGTACAAAAGAAAATCAGCGCAACAACTCATTCAGGAGATTAACAGTTTTATGATCAATTCTGGATAGATTCAGAATCTTACAAAGGGCTTCTTCAACTCTCCTCACTCTAGTTTCCCATGAAGATTATATCTTGGAATATCAAAGGCCTCAATGGAAGAACCAAACAAAGAGTTCTTCGACAAAGTATCGTGTCGAAAATTCCATAGGTTCTACTCTTCCAGGAAACAAAAAGTGTTGGTGCCAATGTAGAGGTGCCCTTTCAGGATATTTGTTCCATTGTAAATATATCTTTAGCGACTCTACTGGAACCACAGGGGGCATGGCGATCCTATGGAATCCTGCAACAGTTATAATGGATAAATTTTACTCCATGAAATGGACCATCATAACACATTATCGAGCGATAGGCTCTAGCAAAGAGGCGATTATCACAATTGTATATAGTAGGTAGAGGGAAATGGAAGTGAAGCCCCTAGAGGTCAATTCTAAGTGGAATAAAAGGTAGGGAGATGTTGAAATATTGTAACTACAAAGAGTAATCTATTTATTATTGAGTTATTATTCATTAGATCAATCCCCTTTTGTGGATTCATCATGTCGGGAATTGTAATTGACCAAATCCCCTTTTGTAGATTGATCATGTTGGGCATTGTAATTAACTAAACCCCCTTTTGTGGATTGGTCAAACCCTAAATATATTGTGCAAATTAAGAAGTCATCCCCGGGCTAATTAAAGTGGTTTTAACCACTAAAAAGACAAGTCGATCCTGCCAAGTGAAGAAACACCATTCCAGTGCCTTCCAGTTTGTATAAATAAAGGAAACCAGAGCCTCATTATCTCACTCCCTCATTTGCTCATCCAATGCACAAGTTTGGTAGTTGCAGTTGGGAGAAGAAGGAAGAGAGAGGCGCATTGCCCAGTGTTGGATATTCTCTAGTGTTTTGGTTTATTGTCTTGGCATTGTATTCCCTATCTATATTAAGGAAGTTTTTGTTGGGTTTTCTCCCCCATGAGGGTTTTTGAGGATAAATGTTGTGTATCTTTTGATTGTGTTTCTCTCAGTGATCCTATCTATGTTATGGTTATATAGTAAATTGATAAGAAACTTAATAATAACTTAAACCTTAACATGGTTTTAGAGCTAAGCTGAAGAGGGCATCTTTCACTAGATAAGCAAAAACGTCACTGTTGTCATACAAGAAAATTAGGGTTTTCTTTAAAGAGGAATTCCATCCTAAAAATCATCGAGGAAGTGCACCCTAGCCTAGCAATCTCTTTGGCAAACTCGGCGCACTTTTTCAATGGATAGAACTCCCGAAAAGTGAAACCCTAGTTTTCACTGGTACTGGAAAACCAAAAAACCAAAAGTACCAAAAAACCATGAAACTAGAACTAGTACCAGAAGTACCAGTCCAAAATTTCATTGGTCAAGTTTGAAGGGGAAAATTTTGGATTTTCTGAAATCTAACTGCACCAAGCTACTCGCCTCAGCCAAGCGCACCTCCTGGTAAGTTCAAAATTAAATTCTAAGCATTTTCATTTTTTTGTCATTTTCCTAGCCCCAGGTAAAGATGTCTGCAAGCACTAAGCTTGTTGACAAGCTAGAAGGTGTGGAAAAATTTTGTGCTTTGAAGTATAGGATTGCACTCATTCTTGAAGAGAATGACCTAGCAAGATTCATTAAAGAATATGTACCAGAACCTATCGATGTTGCAGCGAAAGAAAAACACCAAAAGGACACAGTTAGGGCCAAAAGAATCATTTCATATTCTATTAAAGATCACTTGATTCCTCAAGTGGCTTCAAATAAGACTCCAAAAGAAATGTTTGATGCCCTAACTAAGATGTATGAAGGAAAGAACATCAACCGGAAGATGAATCTAAGAACTCAACTAAAAAATACAAGGATGCAGAAAGGAGAAACAATTCAAGAGAATTTCTCTAGAATATCACAATTCATGAAATAGCTAGAAGCAATTGGTGATACTCTAAATGAAGACAAACTCATAATGACAGCCCTTAATGGTGTCACAAGACCTTGGGATGCATTCATCCAAACTATTTGTGCCCGAAAGGAGAAACTACAATTTGAGTCTTTGGGAAGAATGTGTTCAAGAAGAAGCAAGAGTAGCTAATAGAGAAGCAATACTATCAAGAGATGAAGATCAAGCCCTACCTTCTCATACTAAATGAGGAAGGAAGAGTTCTTACTTCTAGAAAGAAACTCATCAACATAAGGAGTCTCGCCCCCCAAACAAATTCATACATAAAGAATCTCACCCTCCAAGGAGATTCCAGAAGTTTCAGAAAGGTTAAAGAAGAGAAAAATATTTATCATCCTACCAATGTTACCATTGTGACAAGATGGGACATATTGCTATGAATTATCTAGCTAGAAGAGAATAATACAAGAAGAGAAACAAGAGGCACCATGCCCACAGAGTTGAAGATGAAGAGCCACGCACAAAGATGATAAAAGAACAGATTGAAGACTATGTCTTAATCTCTGCACTTTCAGGATCAATGTCACCTGGTGAGGACACTTGGCTCATAGACAGTGGTGCTTCCAAGCACATGATAGGTCAAAGAGACATTCTCTCTTACGTTACAGAAAAAAACTTTCCCCAGAAATTTACACTTGGAGACGATTATCAGTACCCTATCAAAGGAGTACTAGAATCAAATTACAAACTTGATTCAGGAACCCCAATGAAGATGAAGGATGTACTATATGTACCAGGTTTGACAAAGAAATTACTTTCTATATCAGCTTTAGAAAATAAAGGCTTCAAAGTTGCTTTTTACTTTGTATATCATCTTTAGAAAAGAAAGGCTTCAAATTTGCTTTCATAGATGGAGAAGTTCTTATGTGGCCCAAAGGAAAAACCATGGAGGAAGCAATTTTTATTGGAAAAGAAGAAGGTGGCTTGTATAAGCTAAAAGTTCACTCAGAAGCAGCCTTGACTCATTCCATTGAGAATGCATGTGAACTTTGGCATACAAGACTAGTTCACATTAACTACAAAGAATTACCATATGTAAGCAAAGGTAGTCACAGGTCTACTAGAATTCAAGGTTGACCATGAAGGTGTGTGCAATGGATGTGCACAAGGAAAGAACATCAAGAACCCGTTCCTGGAGAGAGACAGTAAAGAAGAAGGAGTCCTAGAGCTTATTCACTCATATGTATGTGGCCCAATGCCATCAAGCTCCATCAGTGGGTATGTATATTATGTATAGTTTATTGATGACTATTCTCGCAAAACCTAGGTTTACTTTTTGAAATCAAAAGATGAAGTGTTTGGTAAATTCAAGGAATTCAAAGCCTTAATAGAGAATCTCTCTGAAAGAAAGATCAAGATACTCAGGTCAGATAATGGAGGAGAATAAACCTCAAAAGAGATCGTAAACTTTTGTAAAGTTGTCGAGATCAAGAGGGAGCTCACCACTCTCTACAATCCTCAACAAAATGGTGTAGCAGAAAGAAAAAACAAAACTATAATGGAATCAGTGAAGACTATGATCCATGATCAAGATCTTCCAATGCACTTATGGGCAGAAGCAACAAGAACAACAATGTATGTACATAATAGATTGTCCCATAGTGCACTTGGGTTCAAGACCCCTGAAGAGATTTTTTCCGGAAAGAAGCGAGAAGTAAGCCATCTCAAAATATTTGGTTGTCCCGTATTTGTACAAGTTGGACCCTTCAAGAAAGAAGGGAATATTTGTTGGATACTTTGAGGTCTCCAAGGCCTTTAGAATATACATACCAGGTTACCATCATATTGAGATCAACAAATATGCAACCTTTCATGAAGATGAAGCACTCAAGAAATCAAGAAGATGGCAACTTGAAGAAGTATATGAAGAAGAACCTGTGGCTCCCAGAGTTTCAGAACCAATGAGGGAAGTCATAACTTCCCCTAATGAGGAGATTCTAGAAGATCATGACATAATAGAATCTCAAGAACCTCCCCAGATGATGATCTCCCACAAGAGAAAGCCAATCCTGGGAAAGGGAACTTATTCAAGATGGAGAGAAGTATGGTGCCACCAAAAGAACGATGAGACAAGTCAAGAAACCCAAGCCATTCTCCAATTATATGGCTTTGATGAGAGACCTTTTAGAGAAGCAACCTACTTTCTTTTAAGAAGCCATTCAAGAGAAAGAATGGGTAGATGCCATGACAAAAGAATACCAATGCATTATAAATAATTATGTATGGGAAATAGGTCACAAACTGAAGAGCAAGGATGTGGTATCTTCCAAATGGCTATACAAGATAAAACATGTTGTTGATGAAAGTATTGAGAAATATAAAGAAAGGTTTGTTGCTCGTGGATTTTCTCAAAAGGAAGGCATTGACAATGAAGAGACGTTTTCTCCTGTAGTCAAATACACTTCAATCAGAACCATCATAGCCTTTGCAGCTAAGATGAAATGGAAGTTACACCAGATGGATGTGAAAACAACTTTCTTAAATGGTGTCATAGAAGAGGAAGTGTATATATAACAACCTCAAGGGTTTGAAGTTGAAGACATAAATACTTATGTATACAAATTGAAAAAGGATTTGTACAGATTGAAACAAGCTCCTAGAGCTTGGTATGGAAGAAGGAGTTTGTATTAACTCCTCTGATCCGATCGTAGGAGTTACCAGTAACTTCACTGATAGTGTATTAAAGACTTTCATATTAACTCGACGATGTGTATCGAAATAGTTCCCATCAGCTCCTTCAATGCACATCGGTGTTGTTGATATTAATTATGTCATTTTCCTTTAATTCAACAAACTTCATCATAACCGCATCGATGGTCATCGGAGAACTTGCCAACAACTCTTCCAATTTGCATTGGAGGAGTTAATATTAAAGCCTCTGATTTTACCTTTCAACACCTTTTAGCAATTTTCTCCCTCAATTTATCACTATGCCTGCCATGATGTTATCATCCTTATATGACAACCCCCTACCCAATGACAGTTCAAGTGAATCTTCTGGTATTTCAAAATTCTCAAGTTAAATTAAAAGGCATATTATCTATGTCTCTAATCTTTGCACTAAATCCCACCTTTTTCTTGCAGGTCTATATATGTCACCACGGAAGAAGATAGCAAGGAAGGCACTTGCTACCAAGGCCTCAGGTAGTGGTCAGCAGACTAAAGGAAAATGAGAAGTGATCAGAACCACATACGATGACACATATGGACTACTGGAAAAGGATGGGGAAACACTAAAGTGGGGAGAGGTGTATCACATGTTTAAGAAGTCTAATTTCTCCACTGATGTCGAAGATGAGGATGAGATTAAAATATTCAAAAACATCATAAAGTTTGGCATATTCAGAGTAGAATTCCACCCGATTGTATTCCCTTGTGCAGATGCCATCACTTGGATCTTGAGAAACATAGATGTGAATGGAAGATACATATGTAACACTAGAAAAGATCCCATAGCCTCGTTCAAGCCAGAGTATCTGGAGAAATGCTATCACATTGAGAAAAGAATTAAGAATTTGGACAAAAAACTCTTCAATGAATGTGAATACACTCCCAAAGATCTGTTTCCTAAATGGTACAAGGCTGACAAATAGTTCAAGTACAGACCCAAGGGAGGGTACCCCACAAGCTCTTTGAGAATACCTTATCAATACCTGGTAGCTATCTTATGTCACCTATATGGAGAACCAAATGCATCCCAATTTCCTCTATCATATGTTCCTTTGATATATTATTATGCAGACGAGGGACTATCATTCAATTGGAATGCTATCTTATTAGAAAATCTAACAGTGGCCATCTCTATTGTCAAAGGAGCTCATCCTGGAGCTTTCCTGAGCTTCCACATGTCCTCATACCTCTTGGAAATCATGTGTATGCCCCATCAGTACCCTAGGATGGGATGGAAATGGCAGCCCTCAAATTCGGCCACCCATGTATACTGCAAAGTTCTTTGGGAGCATAAGTATCAAACTCAGTACCAAAAGATTGTGTATATTGTGATTGTGTTTCTCTCAGTGATCCTATCTATGCTATGGTTATCTAGTAAATTGAAACGAAACCTAATAATAGTTGAAACCTTCATAGGAGAGATGCCTTGCAAGTCAACTAATTGTTGCCCCACAGGTATAGTACTTTTCAGTTGATTGTACTTGCCCGAGACATAAGAAAAGACACTTTGAAATGATATATGTTAGTTGGATCAATGCAAGTTAAGATTGTTGTCCCTAATTTGAAGCAATAGATAAAAGTATATATTAGCAATTAAATGATACTATAAGCTGCTCAATAAGTACTAGAGATCAAGTAGAAAATGCAAGAGAAAGACTAGCTAAACTCAAGATGAAAAACCAATATTCTAGCACAAAAGATAAGGCTAATGTAAACACTTGTCTGCATAAAATTATATCAACCTTTTAGTTGTAACATTCGATGTATTACAACAAGAAAATCAACCATTGAAATCCCCTCAAAGTTTGCCAAAAAGTGTGCTAGGACAAGGAGAGTAAGTGTGCAAACTTTGAGCAAAATCCAATGGTTGATAAGAGAGTTATTCAAGCAAATGAGTTAAGGTTTATGCAGCCCTAATGGTTGAAGATGCAATTTTGTAACAGCAGCAAGAAATATCCCCTTGATGGGGATGCCCTAGTGGTTGTAAGGTTCCCAAGGCACAAGGAGTACAATCCACTTTGTAAGAAGTAAAAATGACCAAAATTCATGTTTCCCAAGGCAATATTTTATTTCTCCAATGCAAAATAGAGTATGACTAGTGCCTTTACTATTGGGTTAATGGAGTTAAATAAACAAGAGCTAGAGAAGCTACCTCCTTGGGGGTGTAATCCCTTTTACTTCCCAAGGCAAGTTTCTCTAGCTAGGGTTTAAGCTAAGAGGGTGTATGCCCTTATACTTCTCTTAGAAAACCCTAGTGAAATCAATGAGATGAAGCATATAATGAGGAAGACTATGGTGGGGGTGTATGCCCTTATACTTCCCACCTAGTTCCTACCACAATAACCTTGACTTGAAACAAATGATAGCAAGAAAGTAAAAATCATACCAATACAAGGGAAAATGCCAAGATAATCCACCATAATAGCAATAGATAAGCCTTCCAAGGCTAGCGCATCACTTCTTCCATCAACCATTCATAAGTATAGCGATAAACAAGTGCAAAAGAGATAAAAGAGACAAGATAGCTGAAAATTTCAGACCAAGTCCTCTCACAAGAGGGAGAGTTATGTTTTAAATGAGATCTTATGATCTTTATTTACACAAAATGTAGCTAACATAGTTTGTCCACAAATTAAGGAGTAAACAACAAGATTAGGGTCCACAACCCTAATCTTGCCCCCCTAAACAAAGTAATATTAAACAATTCACTTAAAATTTCACTTTTTGCACAAAAAAAACCCTAATTTAGGAGGATGTCACCACTTTAGGCGATGTTTGACATTTTACAACTTTGAGGTAGTCGTTGGTGTTGGAGAAGCATGGGTAGGCCTCCAAAGGCCACATGTCAAGCATCTAATCACTCTCATCATGGTGAATACCTTCCTCATCGTCCTCAAACTTTCATGTGTCAAAAGAGTGGCACCTCACCACCATGTCCTAGCCCCAAAAGCATGACATCAAGCTCAAAAGTAAAATATTTTTCCCCTCCAAGGAAAATTGTTTGGCAAGTGAGGGCTAGGCTAGGTTGTCCAAGTCATCATCAAGGCCATCCAAGTTTGATCTCTCTCATCCAACATGTGGGCCCCTGATATCCAACCTGTGGGCTTGTATCCCCATGGAATCCCAAGCTAGGCTTGTTCTCCCAAAACTGTCCACCAACTAGGTCCTACAAAGACAAATGGGCACGCCCTCTAAGGATCTCAAGTCATAACATCATGATAAGTGAATCCAATCAATAAATAATCCGTCTAATCATGTGCATCAAATATCACTATATCGAACAATTAATAGCTCAAAGACACTATGCGACTTTTCAAGCTTGAATATGGGAGGGCTAACGAGGTGTCCTATTGGGTAGATCTTGTCCTAAGTCAAGGAGAGTTTCCAAGAGGTCCCTCTCTAAGCCATGCAAAGTGGATATAGTGGATGGGGTCAAGACTCAATGGGAATAGGGCTCATGACATACAAGGGGTCGTAGTGTCTCATTCATGGGTGACTTTGTAGATGGTGTGTGGTACCTTCATCCACAATCCACTTTTTTCAAGCCCATCAATTTCCTTTCATCTTTATTTATTTATTTTCTTTGAATATAGAATAAGGAGAGGTTGAAGGTCATTGCCTGACATGGTGATCAGATGATGACAATGTCACCCACAAACACCTAGTGGAAATGAGAAGGATGTATCATGATGAGACCCCCTTTCTCTCAACCATGCAACTGAGAGTCATTACCCTGGTTTGGTGATCAAATGATGGTAATGTCATACCACTAGATATTCATGGACGTGATAGGTCGGCTTGTGATGAGACCTCCTATCCTTCAACTAACCTTTTAAGAATTTTTTATTATATTGTGGATCCCCTTTACTCAAAGATAAGCATTTCATTGCTTTCTTGGGTGATCCCTGGGTGAAGCATCTGGAAGGTTTATATAAGGATTTTATATTTTACCCAACATCAACCCCTCTAGGCCTTTAACGCCTTCTTCCCATAGAATGAGGGACAACCCCTTCTTGGTTCAATACACCCTAAAATCCCAAGAGATAAGGAAATGGAGGGGAATAATGATGGAAAGTGGTAAGTATGGTTAGGAACGGTATGATGGCTCATAAGGGAGTTCTCAGTAGCAAACCCATCCCCAAAGAAAACCACTTACTAGGGCACAATGTCAACCACCATGGTGAAGAAAGGCAAAAGGCATAATGTCCAAGCATATATTATGAAATCTAGAGTAATTTAAGATACACAATAATCAAATGGCTTGAATATTGAAATGATGCTCACCATAATACTGACTTGTACCTCATGGAGTAAGGCCCACTGCCTTCTGGAAGCCCGTTAGTGTGGTCGATGCCATCTGCAAACCTATGACCATCAGTGGTGGTGAGTGGATTTTCCATATGCAGAAAGGGTATTGTTGGTCATGTAGTCTCTCGACACTCCATATATGCAACCCGAGGGCCTTGAGACATAATCTCCTTAGTTATCCACAAAATGGGGATAACAAGATGGTGAGCCATTTTGGTTTTGCATGCACCTGAGTAGTGCACAATGTAATTGAACATAAAGGTTGGTGAGCCATTTTGGTTTTTTCACGTACCTTAGTAGTGCGAGAGGTTTGTAACTAGAGAAAAAGGTGTGCACATTCCATAGTGTTTCACATACTTGAACTAGTGCGTGTGGATTGTGAATCAAAGGAGGGTGAGCATATTCCACAGTGTTGCGTGCACTCAAGAAAGTGTGTGGGAATGATTGTGATGTAAATATATGTATGAATATGTTTTGAACCTGAAGAGACTAAGTGATTATTGGGCTGGTGAGCCGAGATGCAAATAGTCCAATGCACCTGTCCTTGTAAAGTGTACTACACTCTAATTAATAATAAAATAGCATTGTTGTGCGCAGAATCACTCAGACAAATAGAGACGGGGGACTAAACTCCACCGAAAAAGGGAAAAGGGGGGAATCTTTTAATAATATTTTTGAAAATTGTAACCTTACAGATATATTATTTATCCTAAGTTCTTGAGGGATGGGAATGAGTAACCAAATGGATAAAGATAGCTCTAAAGGTGACAAGGGTCTAGTTGAAGGCAAGCAATATATATTGTTAGCCTTAGTGTATTTGGGGGGTATTTCCTTCATTCTATCATCAGGAGACCAACTTTCTAGAGTGAAGGACTCGAGTCTTCTTGTAACTGATTTTCATTGTAAAACCTTTGATTAGGAAAAACCAGTTGCGGTCAAAGAGTCAAGTTGTCAGGCCCATATGTTGTTGAAGAAGTGGGTTGTCAGGCCTATAGGTGGTCGAAGAGGTGGGTTGTTAGGCTCGTATGTTGTTGAAGAAGTGAGTTATCAGGTCTATAGGTTGTTGAAGAAGAGGGTCGCCAGGCCCTTGAGCATTCTCTTCAAGTGAGAGTTTGTTGGGAATTGTTCCCTGGTGCACTGGGCATTAGTTACAGTTCTCTGAGACTTCCTAATATGTCTTATTGTTGAAGCCTTGGAAGAGAAGTGGGGTAGCTGAAGGACTATTGAGCAGAGAAGGGGCACACTTCTTGGGGCGGGACATGCATGTGGGGAATGAAGGATTGTAGATTAGTTGCAATAGTTGACACCTTGGACTGAGCAATTCCACTATTTGTTAGACCATAGATTGGCACTAGAATCATTTTTCCCTGGTGGAGTTTAAGCCCCAGCTCGGGAGTGATCTGTTGCTGAAAGCTTATCAGAAACAACATCTATGTCTGGGAGGAATGTCTGATTCATGTACGCAGTTGATGACTTTTTTAAAAAATAAGTGTTAATATGTACTTGTCTATTTATTGTGTGTTCATTTACTTGTATTTGTTATGGTCTATCTCTTACATGATGTTGCGTATGAGTAATGGTTGTTATTTTGTTGAATGTTGTTTATTCATGTAAGTGCAATGTGTTTATTCAGTATTGTAGTTGTACATGTTGAGTACGTTAGATGATAAGTAAATTTTGTTAAGATAGTCCAGGTAAATGGTCAAGAGATTCTAGAGGAAGGCTAAAAGTATCGTGAGCTCGGAAAATGGTCTGTGTGCACAAGTGATTAGATTCCTGTGTGCGTTGGAACGTAGTCAACGCACACATGAAAGAAGGACCTGCAAGTGGATTCAAAACAATTATGCACGATGTGGAATTTGGGTGCTCTGTATGGTAATGTGTGAAATAGGGATCACATGATTGGAGTGGTCTTACGCTCTGTAACGTTGGTGCACATAGTATGATTGAGCGCACAGTTATAGTTTGTGTTGCTTCCATTGTTATAATTTGTATAAATAGGAGGGACTGTGGTGTGATGTGAACCAGTTTGGGTTGTGCACATTACCTCGAGTTATTCTGCCTAGTTTAATGTTGATTGCACACTAGACTTTTTTTTTGAAGTATTGTTTCCTAGTAGTAAGTTGTGTACGATACATTCTGGTATTAGAGCTGAAGCGGGAAGGATTTGTGTGATGTGGCCCAGCCTGAGTGGTCAGGGACATTACATTGTGGTATAAGAATGATAGGTTGAACACTGGACCTGTATGGACCAGAGATCCACAAGAAGTTGTAGAGCTATTGGTTCAACACTAGAACTGTATGGGCCAGAGATCCACAAGAACTTGCAAAGCTTTGGTTCAACACTAAATTGGTGTTAGTGTCTCACAGTGCAGAGTTTATTGTGCACGGAAAAAATACTAGTGCACGGTGTAGAGTTATGACGTGTGCTAAGTATTGAGGCACAAGTGTGCACACTAGAAATTTGGATGTTAAAATCATCCAAGGAATCAGAAGAAGGATTCTAGAAGAATGGTGCATAGTTTTCATGAATTTAACACATGAATTCATCTAACAAATATTATTGCCTGCGCATTTTGCAAAATTAACAACAATTAGCATCAAGAGAGAATCGCGTAGAAAGTACAAGCGACATGGAAGATGCACAAAGGACTTACAACCATGATGATGAATTCAGGGATTTGTATGTTGGTTTGGGTGTCGATGGTATAGAATCCAAGGAGGAGCGCATAAACTTGGTAGAAACCATAAAGGGATTGCAAAAGTATGTCCAAATATACAAGCCTAATATTGAAAGGCTTATGAAAGCTAAGGAGCAACAAGATGACTTCAACATCAAGTTGATGCAAAGCTTGGACATAATAGAAAAGAAAATGGATAATAAGATAGAGTCAAGTAAGTCAAGGAGTTACAGGTCTCGTGATGAGAGAAGAGAAACAAGATTTGTTGATAGGAAACATCACCACTCACCAAAGCATTCATTTAGGAAAGCGCGTAGTAGCTCAAGTCCATCTCCTGATAGAAAACTTAAAAGAAGGACTAGGGTGGGCGAGCTATGGGGAGAAATGAATAAGATCAAGCCTCCTACCTTTGATGGTGATCATAAGAAGAATGAATATGTAGAGACTTGATTTTTGGGTATGAGGAAGTACTTCCATCTGCATAATCACTCTATGCAAGAAGAGGGGAGAATTGTTATCTATCAGCTTAAAGGAAAAGCATCAATGTGGTGGGATCAGTTTGTGCAAGTGCAACACATTGATGAGAAGAAGGTTACTTGGAGGGAATTCAAATGATATTTTGAAAAGAAATATTTAACCAAACTCTATTATGACAAGAAAATGAAAGAGTTCTTTGAACTCAAACTTGGGAGTATGACAATAGACGAGTATGAAAGAAGATTCTTAGAACTGTTGAAATATGTCGCATTCATTAAGGATGAAAAATTTAAGATTCAAAGGTACCTAAGTGGGATACCAACATTTATCAGTGAAAAGATATAATATGATGACCCCAACACATTGGAGGAAACCATAAGGTGCACCAAGTGTCTTTATGATCATCAAAGGGGAATATCAACTTTCCAAAAGGCTTGGGACAACAAGATGAAAAGCAAGGTGGAACAGAGGAAGAAATGGACTAAGCCACCATTTTTCAGAAATCCTGCACAAGGAAAACCAACTCCCAAGGAGCCCAAAATGATTGAGATAGCAGGGAAAAGACCAAGACAACAACCTATTCAATGTTGGGGTTGTGGCATAGATCACATGTTTAGAGATTGCCCTCAAAGAGGTGAAAAAATGAGGCCTGCACATAGTGTACAACAAGTTGTGATAGTTGAGGACATGGGCAAAAATGTACCAAGTACTTACACAACCCTGGACAACAAGCAAGCTGAGTTTCAGTCACACGTGATTGAAGTGGAAGGTAAGATCAACGACCAACCCATTGTTGTTTTAATTAACTCAAGAGATAGTCATAGTTATCTAGATCCTAAGATGGTAGAAAGATTCCAATTGCCGAGAGGCAAACTTGGAAAACCTTGGTATGTGCAGTTAGCTATAGGGGAAAAAGAGAAAATAAATGAGATGGTCAAGGCATGTCCAATGGAAATGAATGGACCAGGAATAAGAGAATATTTTGAATATCATATTGTTGGGCTTGTATGATTGCCTCATTGGCATGGATTGGTTGGACCAACATCATGTTGTTTTAGTTTATTACAATAAGACATTTACTTTTTTGGATGAGGAAGGAAACTTAAGAATAGTTCAATGTATTCCAAGAGTTGTAACTATCAGAGAATTTTTAGCTCTGCAGCTGAAGAAAAGCTTCATAAAGGGATGTCAAGTTTTTGCAGCACACATGGAGGATGCACCTAAGGATAAAGTGCCATGCGTTGAAGATTGCGTAGTACTAAAATAATGTGAAGATGTCTTTAAAGAGATATGAGGGTTTCCACAAAAAAGAGATATTAATTTCTCTATAAATTTTATGTCAGGAGCAACTCTTGTATCCAAGACCCCATATAGAATGAGTACGCCTGAGTTGAAGGAATTGCAGATGTAACTTGAAGAGATTCTGAAGAAGGGGTATACACACCCAAGTGTGTCACCTTGGGGTGCCTCAGTATTGTTCACGAAGAAGAAGGATGATAAGTTGATACTTTGTATCAACTTCGAGAAATTAAACAAAGTAACAATAAAGAACAAGTATCCTTTGTTAAGGATAGATGATCTCTTTGATCAATTGAGAGGCGCACATATATTTTCAAATATTGATCTCAAACCTGGATATCACCAAGTGATAATAAAACAAGAAGACATCAACAAGACTGCCTTCTGAACAAAATATGGCCACTACAAGTTCATTGTGGTACCATTCTGGTTGTCAAATGCACCAACAGTCTTTATGTGTTTGATGAATGGAGTTTTCATAAATTACTTAGATAAGTTTGTCATTGTGTTTCTGGATGAGATACTTATTTAGTCAAGGTCTGAAGAGGAACACGAGCAACACTTGAGGATGGTGTTGCAGGTATTGAGGGAGCATCGGTTGTACGCAAAGTTGAACAAGTGCTCATTTTACCAGCGACAGATCCATTATTTGGGTCATATCATCTTAGGGGAAGGGATAGTTGTGGATCCTGCAAAGATAAAATCCATTGAAGAATGTCCAACACCGAGAAACATTGAAGAAGTGAGATCCTTCATAGGACTTGCAGGTTAATACAGAAGGTTTATTAAAGGATTCTCAAAAATTGCACACCCAATCACATCCTTGCAGAAGAAAGGTGAGCAATTTGATTCGAATATGGATTGTGAAAAGAGTTTTCAACACTTGAAGAGTTTGTTAACCAGTGTGTCAATACTAAGGATTGTTGATCCAGATGAAGATTTTGTTGTGTGCACATGTGCATGTAAGGAAGGGTGGATTCCTTAGTTAGAATGGGCATGTGGTATGTTACGAGTCAAGAAAGATAAAGGAGCTTGAAAGGATCTATGCTACTCATGACCTAGAATTGGTGGCTATAGTGCATGCCTTGAAGATGTGGCAACACCATCTCATGGGTAAAAAATTTGAGCTGAGAACAGATCATAACGGTCTAAAATTTCTATTCTGACAACCAACTTTAAATTCCAGACAGAGAAGAGCAGATGGTTAGAATTTCTCAGTGAGTATGACTTTGACATAAATCATATCAGGGGTAAAGAGAACAAGGTGGTTGATGCACTCAACAAGAAAGTGCATGAATTGTAGGCTACAACCATTAGCATGTACAAGTCAGATTTGAGCGACAGAATTTTAGAAGCTGCCAGCTCAGATCTGCGCTATGTGGACATAAAAGGAAAAATTACAATAGGTTATGTCGCAGCAGCTTGAAGGTTATGAGCTAAAGGAGGATGGAATCTTCATGTATAGGCATGAATTTTATGTTCCTAACGATCAAGAGCTGAAAATTTTGTTATTTTCAGAGATGCATAAAGTTCCTTATGCAAGACTTCCAGACTACTAGAAGGCAATTGCAGCAGTCAAAAGCAATACTATTGGACATGCATGAAGAGGGAGGTTGTTGAATTTATTGCTAGATACATTGAATGTCAAAATTTCAAGGTTGAGCACAGACATCTAACTGGTTTGCTACAACCTTTTCATATTCCTAAGTGGAAGTGGGAATTTGTAACCATGGATTTCATTGCAAAGTTTCTTAGGACTGCTAAGAAACGTGATTCTATTATAGTAGTGGTGGACAAGTTTACTAAAGTTGACCATTTTATTCAAGTAAAGTCAGCGCATAAGGAAACTAACATTGTTGATATTTCATGCATGAAGTTTCTAGGTTGCCTGGTGTACCCAAGACAATTGTGTCTAATAGAGATCTCAAGTTCACGTCAAACTTTTGGAAAGGGATATTCAAAGGATTTGGGACAATCTAAGTTTCAACACAACATATCACCCTGAGTTAGATGGACAAACAAGAGGGTAAATCAAGTGATTGAGAATATGCTTAGGATGTATATGATGGATAAACCATCAAAATGAGAATACTACCTTTAGTTGGTAGAGTTTGTGTACAATAGAGGGTATTAAGCATCATTAAAGATGAGCCCATTCAAGGCACTTTATGATAAAAAGTGAAACACGGCGGTGATCTTGGATAATCCAGTAAACATAGTGGTGGTTGGGACAGATCTGCTTTGGGGAATGGAAGAGAAGGTGGTGAAGATAAGGTAGAATTTAAAGGTTTCCCAAGACAGGCAAAAAAATTGCAAGAGTTTAAAGTGGGGGATCACGTATTCCTGAAAGTAAAAGCAAGACGCAGTTCCCTGAAGTTAGGGAATTGTTCTAAGTTAGTAGCATGCTATTGTGGGCCATTTGAAATCTTAGAGGATTGGTCACATTGCTTATATGCTTGCATTGCCTGCATCCTTGTGTATTCATAATTTTTTCCATGTGTCATTATTTAAAAAGTATGTACCTGATGCTAATCATGTCATTGATTGGAATGTGATTTAGGTGGAGCCAGAAAGCGATTTTTGGGTGCGACCAGTTTGCATATTGGATCAAAAAATAAAACAACTCTGGAATCAAGTCATGGAACTGATACGGTCCTGAGGATGCAACCTGGGAGCGCGAGGATGCTATGTGGGAAAATTATCCTCATCTTTTTGAATTTTTTTGAAGTTTTGTATGTATAAGTGTATATAATGTACTAAAAACATTGCATAAATAAGGGGGAGGGGAATGTAATTTCCCTAGTCCGAACCCTAGTTGTAGTTGCGCATATAGTTTGGTGAGCCATTTTGGTTTTGCGCGCACCTGAGTAGTGCACGATTCAATTGTCCATATAGGATGGTGAGCCATTGGAAACAAGTGTAAATGTAATGAACATATGGGCTAGTGAGTCATTGGCAACAAGTGTAAATGTAATGAACATATAGGCTGGTGAGTCATTTTGGTTTTTGAGTGTACCTAATTATTGCACGAGGCTTGTAACAAAAGAAAAAGGTGTGCACATTCCATAGTGTTGTGCGCACTCAATAAAGTGTGTGGAAATGACTGTGATGTTAATATATGTATGAATATGTTTTGAGGCCAGAGAGCCTGAGTGATTATTGGGTTGGTGAGTTGGGACGCAAATAGGACAATGTGTATATCCTTGTAAAGTGTACTACACTCAAGTTAATAATAAAATAGCATCATTGCGTGCAGTCTGAATCAGACGAAAAGAGACAGGGGAGTGAAATCCATCGAAAAAGGGAAAAGGGAGGAATATTTTAATAATATTTCCAAAAAGTGTAACCTCACAGATATATTATTTATCCGAAGTTCCTAACGGATGGGAAAGAGACACCAAGTGGCTAAAGATAGCTCTGAAGGTGACAAGTGTCCAGTTGAAGGCATGCAATATATATTGTTGGCCATAGTGTATTTAGGGGGGGATTTCATCCATTGTGTCATCGGAAGAAAACTTTCCGGGGTGAAGGAATCGGGTCTTATTGTAACTAACCATCATTGTAAAACCTATGTTTGGGAAAAACTAGTTGTGGTCAAAGATGCAAGTGGTCAGGCCCGTATGCGTTTGAAGAAGTGGGTTGTCAAGCCCATAGGTGGTCGAAGAGGCGGGTTCTCAGGCTCATATTTTATTTAAGAAGTAGGTTTTCAGGTCTGTAGGTTGTTAAAGAAGCGGGTTGTTAGGCCCATGAACATTCTCTCCAGGTGAGAGTTTATTGGGAATTGTTCCCTGGTGCACTGGGCATTAGTTGTAGTGATGTGAGACTACTTGATCCATCTTGTTGTTGAAGCCCTGAAAGGGAAGTGGGGCAGCCAAAATATTGTTGAGAAGAGAAGGGGCACACTTCCTGGGGTGTGACAGGGATGTAGGAAACAAGGGTTTGTAGACTAGTTGTAGCAGTCGGCACCTTGGACTGAACAATGTCGTTGTTTCTTAGACCATAGGTTGGCACTAGAATCCTTTTTCTCTAGTGGAATTTAACCCCTAGTTCGAGGGTGACCTGTCGCTGAAAGCTTATGAGAAACAACATCTATGGCTAGGAGGAACCTCTACATCATGCGTGTAGTTGGTGACTTTTCTAAAAGATAAGTGTTAATATGTACTTGTCTATTTACTGTGTGTTCATTTACTTGTATTTGTTATAGTTTATCTCTTACATGATGTTGCATATGAGTAATTGTTGTTATTCTATTTAAAGATGTTTATTCATATAAGTGCAATGTGGTTATTCAGTATTGCAGTCGTACATGTTGAGTACCTTAGTTGATAAGTAACTTATGTTCAGATAGTCCTGGTAAATGGTCAAGAGATTCTTGAGGGAGGCTAGAAGTATTGTGTGCATGGAAAATGGTTTGCATGCACAAGTGACTGGATAATTTGTGTGCGTTTGAACGTAGTCAGCACACAAAACAAAGCAGGACCTGCAAGTCAATTCAAAACAATTATGCACAATGTGGAATTCGGGTGCTCCCTATGGCAATGCGCACAATAGGGATCACATGATCAGAGTGGTCTTACACTCTGTAATGTTGGTGCACTCAGTATGATTGAGCGCACAATTATAGTTTGTGTTGTTTCCTCTATTATAGTTTGTATAAACAGGAGGGATTGTGGTGTGACGTGAACCAGTTTGGGTTGTGTGTATTCCCTCTAGTGATTTTGCACAGTTTAATGTTAATTGCACACTAGAATTTTTTTTGAAGTATTGTTGCTTTGTTGTAAGCTGGGTACGATACATTCTGGTATCAGAGATGAAGTGGGAAGGATTTGTGTGACATGGCCCAGTCTGGTTGGCTAGTGACGTTACACTCCATCCTCTTAACCTTCATTTTTTGCGACGAATGGATTAGCTGGATTCCCAACCTTATTTATACGGCTTTCTTCTAAATCTTAGTCAATATAATCCCTTCTAAAACCTTCGCCCCCTCCAAAGGTATCCATTAAGGGGATCCCCTTTCCCCTTTAATCTTTGTGATCATGACTGAAGGACTTAGTCACTACATTAAAGCCTCCATTCTAAATGGCTCTCTCAAAGGCCTTTCCCGGCATGGAATCCAGCCAATAATCTCCCATAGCCAATTTGTTGATGATACCATGATGATGGTTCCCCTACTACTGAGGAAGCACAAAAAATATGAGACATTCTACAGGATTTTAGTGAAGCCTCGGGGACCTCTATTAATGCCAAAAAGTCCCAAATTTGCTTCTTTAATACCCCCCAAGCCATCTAGATCCACGTCTCTAACATTCTTAGATTTCATCAAAGTTCCCTTTCGTCCAAATACTCGGGTATCCCTCTCATTGACAATTCACAACACAATAACTCCTGGGAATCACTCATTCAGTCCCTCACCAAACACCTAGCCTCTTAGACCTTCAGATCCTTTAACCTAGTTGGTCATTTGGTCCTCTTAAAATCAGTCCTACAAGTTGTCCCTATTTATATCTTTCTCGCATTGGCAACTCCCAAATATGTTCTAAACATTATTCGAGGCATACAAAGGAAATTCCTCTAGGAGGGTACTAAAGAGGGCCACAAGTGGGCCCTAGTTAGCTGGGACCAACTCTGCAAGCCTAAACTCTCAAGTGGACTTGGCTATAGGACCCTCATCTCTTGAGAAAAGTCCTGAGTGCAACAATCTAGGGGAAATCGCTGAAATGCCCAATGGATCTCTGGGCTAGCTTATGGAGGAAAAAATACACCCTTCGGATTTAGGAACCCAAACTCATAAGGTGGAATGAGCAATGGTCGAGCTCCCTAATATGGAATGCAGCACGACAGCACAATAATTTCATTCAAGATCATGCTTTTTGGGAGATTCATGATGGGAAAAATGCCTTATTTTTCCCAGACTTATTGATGTTTTGGTAGCTACAGTAGGATATTTCCCTCCTAGATGACCTTTATTAGATGGGGAGAATATTTTGAAAGTAAGAGATCCATTGAATAGATAATGAAATACCCTAGAAGAGAAGTCGGCCCATAAGAATAAAGTAATAATGAAAAGATAGATGTCCAAAGAAGAAGTCGACCCAATCTAGTGGACAGGAAGACTATAAATAAAGGACATCTTTGCTCATTTGTTCACTCACTCACACTCTCCCAGCTACACAGAAGCAAGGTGCAAGTTTGGAGGTGATGCAGTAGTTGTCGCCGCACAGTTTTTTATTGCTCAGTCTTTTGGGATCTCTCTCTTGTGCACTACTCCTTGAGGAGGTGCGCTACCTTTGTATGGTGTTGTTGCTACAACTGGGGTGGTATTTCTGGTTAAGCTAGCACTTGTGCTG
>JASDQU011245459.1:7202-18378 GCA_032191745.1 Picea mariana
GAAATATTTGTCAGTCTAGATGATCCGCATTTTATGAGAAGAACAAAATGAATACAGATTATTAAAATATGCTTAACACAAAAAAACAGAGATACAATAAAACTGGTTTTCTATTCAATAAGGAAATAAGTTGAAACTGTAAAATGCAACGGAAAACAAGCTTGTTGGAATGGTAACAGTTTATCTCTGAGAAGAGATGTGACGAGTGCGCTCATTCGCAAGAAGATGGTTACAATGAGGCTCTGAAGGCCTTTTACAATAAATGGGAATGTAAAAAATCCTAGACATCCAAAAACCTAACCCTAAGAGATGAAGTGCCAAAAGTCATGTGGGCCCCGTTTGGGTAAGTTAGTACATCAACTTCCCGGGGTCGTAACTTTTGCATACGATCTTCGTTTTAGGCGCACGATAGCCTGTTGGAAAGGTATAATCGAGAAGAACAATTTTTGACTAACCCAAGGCAATTCGATTGGTAGTCCCTTAGGCATCAAATACCCAAAAAAAGCCGTTTAGGGCCTCAAAACGGACCCAGAAGTTTGGAACCCAAAAAACTGTCGAAAAATTGCCAAGGTGGAAAACTATTTTTCAAGCTAGTGGAATAGGTGGGTGGCCACCGATATACACCTAGATCAATCATCCCTCCTTAGGAATCCATGGACTCCATTTCATTGAGTTCCCCCATCATATGAGGAAATTTCTGCTGAATTTGGCCCCAAGTGAGCCACTTGCCTTGGTGCAGGAGCTGCCCTACTTTGACGACTCAATAAAGATGGATCCTTGGCTGTTGATTTACCTTGATATGTGTGTCCAGAAGATGATCACTAGATTCCTATTGCATGTAGTCAGGGTTGAGCTTTTTTGGTGTCAACTGCTCTACTATCTCTGAGGTGTCCAATAATGGTGGGAAATATGGCTGAAGGAGAGCCACGTTGAAGACTGGATGCAGACCAAGGAAGGGGGCAATGTTGAACTCAAAATAATTGTCACCCATAGCCTTGGTGATGGTGTACGACCCATAACGGAGTGGGCGAAGCTTCCGATGGGGCCCTACAAGGCGTTCTTTCTTCAAATGCAACCAAACTTTGTCTCCCACATGAAACTTATGTGGCACCCGATGTTGATCATGGTGCTGCTTGTAGTTGGAATTAGACTTATGTAGAATATCCTGAACCTGTTGGTGGATGTGATGGATCTGCTCAATGAACCGGGTGGCTTTGTCAGCTTCTAGTGGAGCAGGGGACGAGTCGGTCGAGCTGGTCACTAGGGGTAGTGAAACATCCATGGGGCCCAATGGTTGGAATCCCAACCTTACCTAAAAGGGGTTGTGGCCAATTGAGCTATGTAGGGCTTGGTTGTAGCTATGTTGGACATAGGGAAGACTCTCATCCCATGTGTGGGGGTGTTTTGAATTGTACATGTGCAGGATATGTACGACCATCTGATTAACGACTTTAGTTTGTCCATTTGTCTGGGGGTGGAAGGTAGTGGATTTGGTGAGCTTGGTATCCAGCAATGACCAGAGGCTCGACTAGAATGATTTGAGGACCGACTGTCACGGTCTGAGATAATGGTTTGTTGGATCTTAAAATGTACCCATACTCATTCAAAGAATATCTTGGTAGTGGATTCTGTTGTGATGTTCTTCTTGTAGGCGGCTAGAATCACCATCTTGGAAAAGTGATCAACAACCACAAAAACACATTCATTTCCCCTCTTGGTGGACAAGAGGCCCGACATATAGTCCATCGAGATGGATTCCCACATCCTGTTAGGAGTAGGAAGAGAGGTGTACAGGTCTTGTTTCTTAGTGTTCGGTTTGGCAATAGCGCGGGCGGTGCAGGACCTGATATACTTACTAACATCCTGTCGAAGTTTCGGGCCATAGAAATGCTTCTGCAACATTGCCACTATCTTTTCGATGCCAAAGTGTCTTGCCACCCAACTGTAGTGAGATTCCCAAATAAGCTTTGCGCGTTCACTTGATGGAATGTAGAGATGGCCCAGATGACACAACAACCCATCCTGAATATGGAAATTAGCGACCACTAAGTTGGCACCCAACATTTGGTAGGTGGTGGAGAAGTCTGGGTCTGTCTCATAGAGGTGGGGCCATCTGAAGGTCTCGTGACCGCAAGAGTCTAGCACTGTGGTGAGTGTCGCGACCGGAGGTTGGCTGAGGTAGTCAGCAACTCGGTTTGTACTTCTTGTTTTATACTTGATGTCGAGGTGGAACTGTTGTAAGTATGTTGACCACTTTTGATGGCGGTCATTCTACAATTTTCCTTGGGTTTGCATGAACTATAGTGGCTTGTGATCAGTGTGGATGATTTTCTCCTTCCCAAGAATGTAATTTCTCCACTGGCGGTAGGCTTGCACAATGGAGTACATTTATTTATCATAATTAGGGTACTTACAGACATCATCTGATAGTGTCTCATTATGATATGCCACGGGGTGGCTGTGTTGAGTGAGGATGGCACCCACGACATAGTCTGAAGCATCTGTCTCAATCTCAAATGGATGTTGCAGGTCCGGTAATGAAAGTACCGGGGATGAGCACAAGTTATTCTTCAAGTCATAGAAGGCTTGTTGTTGGGACAAGCCCCACACAAATTTTTCCTTGCCTCCACCCCTAGTTACTTCGCTGAGGGCCCATACGATATGAGAGAAACCCAACACGAACCTGCGATATAAATTGGTGAGGCCCAAGAAGCTCCGAAGTTTAGTGCGTGTGGTTGGGGATGGCCAGTAATGAATGAAATTGATCTTGGCTGGATCCACATGCACACCATGCTGATCAACGATGTAGCCTAAGTAATGGACCATGTCCATGCCGAAGGAGCATTTTTCCAAGTTTGCATATAGTTTGTGCTGCTGCAGGGTGTGCAGAACTTGTTGAATATGTTGCAAGTGTTCTACCCAAGTCTTGTTGTAGATGAGGATGTCATCCAGATACACCACTACAAAAGTATTGGTGAAAGGTCTTAGGATATCATTCATCATCCTCATAAAATTTGTTGGAGCATTTGTCAAACCAAAGGGCATGACCAATCATTCAAAAATGCCTTCTTTTGACTTGAAGGCAGTCTTCCATACATTTGTTTGTTCTATTGGGACCTGGTGGTAGCCAGGCTTCAGATCAATCTTACTGAAGTATTTGGCCCCTATGAGTTGATTAAGGAGGTCATCGATTCATGGAATCGGGTACCAGTTTCGGACTGTGATTTTATTCAGGGCTCGGTAATCAATGCAAAGTTGCCAGGTCTCATCTTTCTTCTGCACCAACATGATTGGGATCCCACAATGTGATGATTTGGGATGGATGTTCCCCCTGTGGAGCATTTCTTGGATCTGCCTCTTGATCTCCTCATTTTCTAACAAAGAGCGACGATAGATTGGCCCATTGGGTAGCAATGCACCTGGGGTCAGATTGATAGGATGCTTGACCTGGCAATGTAGAGGTACCCCAGTAGGAGAGGAGAAGATATATGAGTATTCTTCCATGACCTTATCCACTTGCTTCTTTTGTGTGGAGAGATCGGTTGCAGAGGCCCTAGATGTGGCTGCAATGTTTCTTTCACTCTAAGAGCGAATCACGAAGAAGAAAAATTTCCCGTTCTAAGAGATGACCTTCCTGCATTTCTTGGCAGAGATCAAGGAAATAGCACTAGGAGGGACTGCCTCAGGTATCCTATACAATTTCATGTTCAAAGTAATAATAACACTATGGGGCCTAGACTCATATACAACATGATGTTTCCATAAATAAGGTTGGCCCAAAAGAACATTACAAACTTCGAGAGGAGAAACATCACACAATACCTCGTCTTTGAAGGGCTTGATGTCGTATGACAATCGACACTGTTGGTTGCCGCAGAGATCACTTCCTTGGAGAAGCCATCCAATGGTGTAGGTTTGTGGGTAAGGCATTGTTAGTAGGGCCAATCGCTTAACAACCTCTGCTGATATGAGGTTCTTCTGGCTACCACTATCAACGATGAAGTGCAGTGGGGTGCCTTTTACCCACATCTATGAATGGAAGAGGCACTCTCCTTCTTTTGGCTCGCCTGGTTCACCAAGTTGGAGCTTGGTGGTATCAATGATGGAACTGGGTTCCATGCCAATGATTTATCTTCCCCTTTCTGGTTCTGACTCGGATTCAAAACCCGCGTCTGATTCAGAGGCTTTCACTTCGTCTACTAGTGACTGATTTGAGCAGAAGTCAACAATGTTATTCCAATGTCTCTTATGAAAGTCGCACCACTTCTTGGTATCTTTATTTGTTTTTCTGATGTCCTTCTTTTCTTGCGGCTTGGACTGGTTGTCCCGATACTGTCCATATTTTCTTTGTCCTTTTTTATGTGGGTTGGAGCCACCCTTTCCTAGCTTTTGCTGTGAGGGGTTCCTAGGCCCAAATTGCTGCATCTTTTGTTTGAGCTTCTACTCGATTTTGACGACATATCAGTAGGTCATGCCCAAGGATGAGATGTCCAGAAATTCAATTTCGGTCTAGATGTATCTATGCAGAGCACCGTGATACTTGAGCACCATATGTCACTCTGAATCTTTGATACCCAGCTTGGTGTGCAAGGTATGGAAGATATTTGTGAACTCTGGTACTGCTTGGTCTCTTTCTTGTCGTGGTGTGGTCCATTTGGTATACAAGTTGTCATAACTTCCGACAGGGTAGTATTGTTCCTTAATAGCATCCCTGAAGGATTCCAAGGTGGCCATGATTGTAAATAATGAGGGTTCTTTTGTTTCCTTTTTCTCACAAAAATTTTTCCACCAATATTTGACATGGGGAACAGTTTTGAGAAGAGCAAAAGTAATATTTTCTCTATTCGAAAAATTATGGACATAAAAATACCCATCTAGTAGATTCAACCACTTTTCTACAACATCTGCGTCTATCTGACCTTCAAATATAGGAATATTCAAGATGATTTTTACCTTGAATGGGGCGACGCCTCCACTTGATGAAGATGTGTTGCCTGTTGGTAGTCGCTGAAGGATTTTCACGAAACTATCCATCATCTCGTTCCTTTGTTGCATGAGGGCTTCCTCAAGAAAATTTTTGAAAGGATCTGCTCTCCTGTCATATTTCTTTTCTCCTTCCATGAGAGTTCGCTTGGGCGTGCGAGAGATTGTGTCCTCAAGATAAACTAGCTCAAGACCCAATTCTTTGTACCCTGACCTCATTGGGGACATGCATTAAGACGACAAGGAGGAGACCACTCTGATACCACTAATCTAAATTTTATGAGCAGAACAATATGAATACAGATTATTAAAAGATGCTTAACACAAAATAACAGAGATACAGTAAAATTGGTTTTCTACTCAATAAGGAAATAAACTGAAATTGTAAAATGCAGCGGAAAACAAGCTTGCTGGAATTGTGGTGGCTTATCTCTGAGAAGAGATGTGACGAATGCGCTCATTCAAAAGAATATGGTTACAATGAGGCTCTAAAGTTCTTTTACAATAAACAAGAATTTCAAAAACCCTATACATCCAAAAACATGACCCTAGGAGATGAAGCGCCAAAAGTCAGGTGGGCCCTGTTTGGATAAGTTAGTACATCAACTTCCCGGGGTCACAACTTTTGCATACAATATTTGTTTTAGGTGCACGATAGCCCGTTGGAAAGGTATAACCGAGAAGAATAATTTTTGGCTGGACAAGGCTGTGCCATTGGCAATCCCCTGGGCCCCAAATCCCCCAAAAACGTCGTTTAGGGCCTCAAAACGACCCTAGAAGTTTGGAACCCGAAAAATTGCCGAGAAACTACCAAGGTGGAAAACTATTTTTTGAGCCAGTGGAATAGGTGGGTGGCCACCGATATCCACCTAGATCACTAGATCAGAGTAATAAATTATTTAATGATTTTTCTTTCAACAATCATGAGAATTTTTATCAATACAAATTTTCTTCTTGTTCTAATTTATTTGTACAAAGGATGAATTGAAGTCATTTATGACAACCATTTGGATATTGAAGAAACTTAGTCAACCCAAATATGAACATCACTCGACCGTTTCCACCTCATATTACTATTCATAAGCCACAATTTACTCTGATGTTTCCAATTTACCATAGAGTCCTCGGGGCTTTCCTAGACACTATGGTTTCATTCAGTCCCTCTTTTGTCCTGGAAATAGGTTTTTTCAGCCTCACTTATGATAATTTATACCAACTTTCCTCATGTTTCTTTGTGAATTTCCCGAAGTTCACTCTAATATTAGTCAATCTCACTTCATTAGTGTCACTCTATCATATGGTAACATAGTTCGTCATTTTTCGTCATTTATAGTGGGATTTTGTTTATTCCCAATCCTCTCCAATAATCTGGATTTCTGAAATTCCTATGTTATGTGTCGCTTTATCAAATTTCAGAATGATTATCCAAAGAATATATTTTGATCTAGCAGTCTCACCCAAAATTTATTTATCTATCATCATAGGGTTCTGGTATTTCAGTCAGCGTGACAAACGACCGTTTGTTACACCCATCAAAATCTGAACTCACTAATTGTACATCCCCTATGCCCCTCAACCTTTATCTTTCCCTTTATCCTCCCTTTAAGGGGGATCAAGCCCTTTAATCCACAAAATAGAAAAAGTGAAACCGATTTCCTAATGTATATATTTCTTTCTTGAGCTTGTTGTGTTCTGTCGAGCCCTATTTGTCCTTTTCACCACCTCTTTCTACTTTTCACGAAGGATTGACATCTTTGCACTTAAGTCGAGAAAAAAACACTCAACTAGATAAATCTTAATTCCTATTATATAATTAATTATGCCAACAAATATGCATACCATAAATTATCTAAAAGAAAAACCCAGGGGTAACCTTACCCGATGCAGACAAGCGAATACGTTCCTTTCTCTTCAAGCTCCAATAGAACTATATTCATATGTTAGGGTTATTTCCTCCATACAATTAGGTATATCTTTTCCATATTTGCTATTATTGTACCATCTATGTCCTTCTTGTATGGGCTCTCCTTAATGCCTCTGGATAATAGTCTTGTAATTTTTTTATTGATCTGGAAGATTTATATTGAAAAAAGATTCCTCCATACAAGCCAAGCCTAGGATCTGGATATTTATCCCATGTATCCTTCCTCTCAAAGGCCATTCTTGATGCAAAGAGGTCCTTCCTATCACCCACAGGGTCTCTCCACCTTGACCTCCTGCTCACAGGATCGTTCTCAATTTCCCTTATTCGAGACGAATTAGCTCTTTAGATCCCCTCGGGAATCACTGTGCAAAATACCCAATCCACAGGTCCTTTAATTCCTCCCTACGACCTTCAATACTTGACCGTGGTTATCCCCGACTCTCTATCAGGGTTCGGGGGTTTGTCCTTCCTATTGTCGAGGATCACTGCCCTCTCCAATCCTTGATTTGCGATGAGCTCTCGGCTCCTAGGCGCTATCCCTCTGGCTAAGCTTCCACCATATGACCACTTCCTTCGTGTCCATGGCCTTCCCTCCTTGTCAGGACTTTTGAGCTTCAAAACCTTGATGCGTTCTTTGTGCGCTAGCCCTCCTGACTATATCTCCCGGCCAATGTGACCATCACCCGTGACCGTCACCTTATCCCATCAGGGCTACGGGGTTTGTGATGTCAAAGTGCATACGCCCACGGAACTCACAATTTCCTGATTCGCGAATCTTCGTGCCTGTCTGACACCTGTCCTATCTGAGATCCACGGCTGTGGTCTCTTCTCGCAGCTTCGGGGTTCAACCAACCTTGAACTCTCAGTCTCAAGACTCCCGATATGCCAATGATGCCTGGTCCCTTGACACCTGTCTTCCACTATCTCCCGCTGTGGCCCACACGACTCCTCCAGCTGTCGGGATATCGCTTCTCGCAACCTCGCGATCCCTGTGCCCAAACTCTCGAGCTTTTTCTCGCGAGGTCTCAAAACGCGATCCCATGCACAGATCCAACGGTCCTCCTTCGATCTGGATCCAATGGTTATCCCCTTCTCGTTGCTCGCATCTTCATGACTTTGCATACCCAATGTTTGGGCTCTCACCCTGCGAACTCCCAAGTTTGTGAGATCTCTCGATCTCTGCCACCTGTCCTCCTCAGATGGATGACTACAATCCTCTCGCTCCTTCGCCGCCTCGCGTCCTCACGCCTCACGACTCTGGACACCAAAATCTCAGCCCTTCCACTCACTAGATCCTGACATGCGATGTGCCACCTGTCCACTTATCGACCCCTATGGCCCCACGCCGGTCTCGAGTGTCGATATCCAGATGTGACGTCAGCTCGGCCCCACAACACGGAGCTCTCGCCTCTTCGCCATTCGTGAAGTCGAATGACTTCTTCTTCCAACCTTTGATGCCCAAGTCCTCGATGTGGGAAATCTCGTGACATGTGTCTGCTCCCACGAATGGTCTAGATCCTCATCGGGATTTCTCCCCTGCTGTTCATGAAGGCTTAACTTCCATGCAACTTCCTGCAGATCCGACGGCTGTCGGGATCTACCCCAGATCGGACGACCTAGGTCTGTTCTCCTTGTGTGCTCTCCTCTGGCTACTCCTTGGACTTTGAAAACCAACGACCCAGATTATATCGGCCGATCCAATGGCTAACCTGCGCGCCTGCTCCTGCGCTTAACTTCTACGCGGTTTTTTCTTGATCCAACAGCTGTCGGGATTTCCGAGTGAGATCCGACGGCTGTCGGTATCCTCACTCTGTGTCCTTCCTGAGCTTTTCCTTTTGGACGTGAACTCCTCAATGGTCCAGACCTCTTCTTCAGACCAATCTGACGGCTGACACTGCTCCTCCTGAGCTTCCTGCGTGCTTTCTTCCCAAACCTGGGAGAACTTCAATCCTTCAAAGGTCTCGCCCTTTGTTGTCTGTTTCCTCTATGAGCTCCACAACCTTGGGCCTCGCTACGCATTCTTCACAACGCTGCTCCTTCTGAGCTTGTCCTTCTTGAACCCTTAAAGGATTCTGATGTCTGTGCTCCCGCAGAATCTTCTCATGCACCAAAGTGCTATCTCTTCTGAGCATTCACAAACACTCAGACCCCTTAGGGGATTTAGTCTTTCTTCTCCTCGGATGGAGAATGAAATGGATGCCCTCCTGGCTATCCTTCTGCTCAAGCCTCTTCTTGAGTACTTCTGGGTATTCAACAACCCAGTGGAGGCCCTTCAGTGGACTCTCCCTTCACAACACATAACTCAAAGAGTTCTCTCCTCTTCGGTGCCTATCTGCATGCTTCCTCGACGCCCTCTTGGCGGAGTATCTTTTCCATAGAATGTTCGAAAATTCTGGGTTCCTTCTGTGCACCCTTTGCACCTGCTCAATGCCCTCCCAGTAGAGCTCTCAGAATCCTCAGTGATTCTGGCCTTCCTTCTAACTCTCAGCAGATTTCTTCTCCAATGCAACCCATGCATATGCTCAATGCCCACCTGGCAGAGCTCTCACAGAACTTACAACAAACTTCTGTCTGCAACTATGTTTCTCATACACAGCCTTGCCTCCAAGGTATTCATCAACCTTGAGGTCTTCCTCCTGCGCTGTTGACTTCAGTCTCTTGTGCCTCAACACGTCTTTGTCTAAACCCCACAATGTTCAGAAGTGCACCCTCCTATGCACGGCTCTCAGAACCCTCAGCGTTCTGTCACACCCTCCTGGTATGAAGCCTCAAAGACCTTCCACCTGAAATCAAACGAACTCCTGCAGAATGCATCAACATAACATACATTCACAACATACATAGAGAACACACACAAACATCCATTCAACACAGAATAATGCAGGAAAAACTGCTCTGTTATATATTAACAAATGGAAAAATGCCTATATCTTTACAATGGTGTTCTCGAACTCTCCTCGGCTCTTCTCTACTCTACCATTCTATCTCTAACTCGTCTCTACTCTGCTCATCTATCCTCACTAACTCAAAAATGAGATCTAAAAATCTCTTTTACCTGAGGTGCTCATCGAGCGCTTCCCTCCAGGTTCACCTACTCTAATAAATTACAATCAATGGTTGTCTAGTCCAGCGTATGGATCTAGATCTTAGCCGATCTAGCATTAAATCTGATCTACCTAACGCCTGCTCAAAGGCACGGCTTCTATGGCTCACCAGCCTAACTTATTAAATTACATTCATTTCAAATTTAAAACGAGGCTGCACCTCTCTTCAGTCTTTGAATGCGTGTGCACTGACGTGGCTGGCTGATGTGGAGAGATGCTCCTGCATCATACTCCTTAGCTACAAAATCATGATCTCTTGCTCATGACCTTCCCCTCTAAGCTGTTGGAAACCCTCCTAGATCCCAAACAAATATCTGGAGCTTTCCATCTGCTCCATTCTGTTGTCGCTACTCCTGCCGTTGTGCTGCTGCCACTGCTGCTGCTCTTCTGCTCAGCCTCTCCCTGCTGGCAGTGTCTGCTAACTTCAACATCAGCCCCATGATCTCACTGATCACTTCGTCCAGCTGCTCCAGTGGCTGGTTCTGTTCATGCAGTCTCCTCAGCTGCAAAAATTTTTGGCCATTAGGCAGATCATCCTGATCTCCCATGCTTCCTTCATCAGGTTCCAACTTCACCTATTGGATGTGCACACTCTGCACCTTTACCCTCTCTTCCAGGGCTTCAATCTGATCCCACAGATCAGCCAAACATATGTTGTCTATGTCTTCCTCTTTCTCTCCTGCTACAAACTCCCACATTGCAGTCTCTTCAGCTTCATCGCTGAATGTGTTGAGCCATTCCTCGGAATGCTCATCATCCTTTTTGTCTACTCCTTCGACTGTCAGCTTCAACGCTACAACTTCCTCAGCTTCTTGGCTGAATATGTTGAGACATTCCTTCGAATGCTCATTCTCTTCTTCATCCATTTCTGCTTGTACTTGGGCAGTCTCAGACACCTGCTCCAATTTATCCTTGACAGTCATCGTCAGCTGTGACTGTTCTGCTGTTGTTGCTGTATCGGCAACACAATTTTTTGCCTCCTCTGGGGCAAATGGCAGGAATACTTCGATTCCCCCAATCATCAGAAGATCATCCTGATCTTTTACCTCTGTCATCTGTACCTGCTGATCTGATTCTGAGCTCTCCTGCTCTGTCAGCTCCTCTGGCTAGATCTGAATCATCAGTTCACCCCTGCCCATCTGGAAATATGGAATGCTTCTGCTGC
>JASDQU011245460.1:0-25961 GCA_032191745.1 Picea mariana
CGGTCACAAAGACCCTGGATGTGGCTACGATCTTTCTCTCATTCTGAGAGAAAATCATGAAGAAGACAAAATTCCCCATCTGAGAGATTACCTTCCTACATTTCTTGGCAAAGATCAAGTAAATAGAACTAGGTGGACTTCCTTTGGTATCATGTACAATTTGTTGTTCAAATTAATAATAACACTATGAGGCCTAGACTCATATACAACATGGCGTTTCCATAAATATGGTTGGCCCAAAAGAACATTACAAACTTCGAGAGGGGAAACATCACACAATACCTCTTCTTTGAAGGGCTTGATGCCATATGAAAAGCGACATTGTTGGCTAACATGAATGTCACTTCCTTGGTGGATCCATCCGAAGGTGTAGGGTTGTGGGTGCGGCATTTTCGACCGGGTGAGTTGCTTGAAAACCTCTACCGAGATGAGACTCTTCTGGATACCACTATCAATGATGAAGTGCATTAGGGTACCCTTAACCCACATCTATCAATGAAAAAGGTGCTTGCCTTCCTATGGCTTGTCTGGTTCACCGAGATGGAGATTGGTTGTAGTAATGGTAATATTAAGATCTGCATCAATGATCTATCTCCCCCTTTCTGGTTCCGAATCAGAGTCGGAACCTTCACCTGATTCAGAGGATTTCACCTCAGCCACCAGTGACTTCTTTGAGCGACAATAAACAATGTTATTCTAGGGAATCTTATGGAAGTTGCACCACTTCACAATATCTTTCTTTGTCTTTCTGATGTCCTTCTTTTCTTGCGGCCTAGACTAGTTGTTGTTGGCCCTCGACCAAGTTCTGAGGAAACCTTGGTCAGGTTTGGACCACTTTTTGGACTTCGACGCATTAGTCGAGAAAGGAGCGCCCAGGCGGAGCTGAGATCATGGATCTCACTGATTTTGCGGGCTATGTGGACCTAGTAAGGGGTCTCTAGGGTTTTTTTAATGGGTTATGGGATGTTGGCCCATGGGGTTTATCCATGATTAGGCCTTATTATAAGGGACTGTAAAAGTATAAATAAAAGAAGGATGTATGGTAGTAGTAGGATTTTTTGGAGCTAAGTGCAAGTAATGTGATTAGATTTGTGCAAAGGAATGTCTATGTGTTAAGGATTTGTGCTTGATAGAGATTTGGCTCTGTGCCTTGACTGAGTTCAGAAGGAGGATCTGGTGCTCAATGCGCATATCTCCTGTCCTATGCAAATTTCAATTATGTGGCTTAGTGCACAAGATTCATTGAATATAAGAGATTGAAGAATAATAAAGAATACGAAGTAGTTGGTGGACGTAACCCCATGCTAGGGTGAACCACACATATCTTTTGTCTTTGGTTTTCTTTGTGCTATGTTGTTGATGTTATGAATCTGCTCAGTGCTTTTCTTATTATGTATGATATATATATTTCTTGATTCTTAGTTCTTACTTGTGTTAATGATGAATGAATGTTAGATCTAACTCAGTGCTATGTGCTAAGTGGTTGAAGTACTTAATCATTGTTATTATTGCGCTAGATCTATTCTTGAATATGTTCTGCGATGTTACTGAGATTAGGAAACTAATGCACATCATCTGCTAAGTGTTAATAGAATACCCTGCGAAGTGTTATTATCACAGATATTTGTCCCAGATTGGTTATAGACACCTACATCCTGTAACCCCCCCTTCTTCTACCTCATGTGAGACTTCACCTGCTTCATAGGTGTTGCTGAAAGGGCCAGTAGTGAGGGTTTTTTTGGTGCGTTGTTAAGTGTTGAACCCTGGGTCTGCCCCTTAGCCAACAAATGGTTCTGTTTTCGGGACCTGAAACTGTGATTGCTGGGAACTGAAGTAAATAAAGAGAAGCTTTGTGCATATATCTGTTGCTGAAGTGTGCAATACTCTACTTGACTTGCGAAGCTCTGTGCTAAGAAATAAATATGATCTGAAGAAAAGAGGTAAGATTCGAAAAGAGGGAAATATTTGTGCTTTGATAAGAGTAAGATAAGTGAAAATTTTTGTTTCGAAAGCATGAATTTAAGTATGTTTAATAGATTATGTGCTAGTCTAAAGGATAGGGGGTAGTTGGAAGAAAGAGTTGATCTAAGTAAATATAATAAAAATGAAGAAGGATATGTCATTCCTATGCATAGAAATAATTTTTGGACTAATAAGTGGATGTGGGAACCTAGAAATAATTTTTGCATATTGTAGGTCCAGCACTGTGATCCTAGTGCACAGTATAGAAGAGGTTGGGGAACATACAAGAGAAAAAGAGGATTGACATTGTGTTATAACTACAGAAGGTCGAGACATCTTGCTAAGGAATGTCCTGGTATATGTCCTATGTGTCTTTGTTGTAAGACTATTGGTCATGAGGTTGAGGATTGTCCAAGGATGATTGCTCAAGTTGAATGAATGAACATGAGACAAGAAAACTATGAAGGAAGTCAATAGACTAAGGACATGTTAGAGAATAATAAAGAGAAAGAATTAGACAAATCTCAAACTACGTTACTACAATTGAAATAAACGATGGATGTTGTTGCCAGCAATCCGAAGTGGAAAGAAGGATGATCGTGGGGAAAGAAAGCGTGCAGAAAGGGACGCAACAACTGGAAGGAAATGCAGCATGCACGCATGCAAGAAAGTGTGCACAAGGAAAGCGACAACTGGAAGGAGGAACAACACGCGCACATGGGAGGAATACCTAATGTCAGTAGGGTTAGGGTTTTGGTAATGTATTGTAATGGATGAAGAGCCAAAGATGTATAAATATCGATACTTAGGTATTATGTGGTTGTTGTGGTTTTGGTAGGACTTCTGTATAATTTTGAGGGATTTTGTAGTTGTCCCGATTTAGCTAGTCATTGGGTTTTTACATTATTGTTCCATCATATATATGTACGAGATGATGTGATATGTAATTTTGTTATGGACTATTTTGTAAGCTATTGAGATAGAGGAGAGGAGAGAAGGAAGATCTAAAGATTAGATCACAGGCTGAGGATCCTAGTGCGATCTAGTTTGCCTCATATAGATCTTACCCATATGAGGAGAATTGTAAGCACACGGCATTGTAGGAGCATAACTACCGTAATAAAAGAGCCAAGAGCCAAATCTTTGTCGATGTATCCCAGGAGGGGGTGAACCACAGTAATATCTATGTAATGTGCTGAATGCATGGATATATTTATCTTCTTTCAGTAGTTAATTGTTGTGGTTAATGATTGAATGATTTATTATATTTCTATGAAATATGGTTGCGTTGTTAAGGGAGTAAACTATTGAAGGTAATGCATAGTTGCGAATACAATAGATTGCAATCCCTAGATATAGTAGATGGCTCTAAATATGGACTTCATATATCATACTCAATCCCAGGTTGTAAACACCTGAGTCTTACAACCACCCATTAAATCTATCTTGGGTGAGACTGTGCAATGCATCCGTGTGTTGTGTTTCCTTTTGGTTTACCAGGAGGGCCGATAGTTTTAAAGGATTTTGTTGGAAACCTGAAAGACATGAACCCTGGGTCGATAAGAAGATAAGAGTAGAATACAGGACAATAAGCCAACAAATGGTTATGTTTCTATTGGTAGGAATAGAGGCAGATTGAGTAGCTGAGATAGGTTGAACGAGGAACGAGAAAAGAAAAGAAGAGAGAAATGAGCCATTATAAGGGAATGTTAAGACTGTGGAACCCTACGAAAGAAGATATTGAAAGCTGGTTGAGAACCAAAGAGCTATATTTTGCACAGAAAAACAATCGAAACCCTAGAATAACACCTCGCAAATATCTAGACAAATACGTGTTTACTAATTTACACGAAGTCTTTTTCTATGATTTTCCACATCTATTGCAGGAATGGATACTAAGGTTGAAGTATAACCCCACAAAGAACCAGATCCAACAGTTAGATTGGACCCCAATATAGATTGAGAAGTTACAAAAGGTGAAAAGAAATTCACCTGCGCAGTAGACGTTTGGCTTGACAGTGTTGTGGTAGGCTTCATAATAGAGTTTGCAGTTGATACAGTGAATTCATACAGTGCAATGGAGCATGAGTTTCTATGTGGACCCCGAGGAAGGTACATTCGATCATTGTATACTTCTATTAAGATACTGCTATATAACAAAGGTGTAATGACAATGGAATCTGACAACTAAAATTCCTTACAAGCATGGGGGAAGGGGGGAAGCACTGATAGAGAGAGGAGAAATGGAAGGAGGTAAGGATAAGGGAAAGAAAGAGGAGGAACCCTTGGACCCGATCATGATGAATGATGACCAGATCAAGTGGATCTTGGCATCAACAGGAAGGATGCATAGAGGAGTACCCTACCAATAAAAAGGGAATACCAAGAAGAGAGCCGTAGCCGCGAGGGAAGGCTTGGCGAGTGATGAGGAAGAGGTAGAGGATCTCCAGGCCGTGGAGGTAGAGGAAATTCTACACACAACATATGAGAGGAAGACAAGAGGTCCAAGAGTGGGAGGAGAAGGCAGTCATCATATCCATATTAATGTCAATGTGGAGCCCATAAACCCATGTATGACTAATACACCAAATAGAACACCACCGTTTAGACAACCAAAGTTTGGAGTAACTCTGATAGAAGGAAGTACATCTACACAAGGAGAAATAACTAGAGGAGCTATTCTAGGCAGCAATATTCAAATATCTACACCACGCGGAGGAGGTAGTAGTTCAGTATTCAGAATGACAAGACACGATCCCACCATCAGGTTACCAGAATTTTGAGGAGAAGAAACAAAAGACCCTGAGAATCATTTGTTCATTTGTGTGAAGATCTAGGAAGCAAAATAGATAATTGATGAAGATTCCAAACTCACACAACTAGCTATTACACTAAGAGACCATGCACTATATTGTTACATGAGTCTAGACACAAACAGTGCCCCTGAAACAACAAGGACACTGGCCAAAATTAAGAAGTTATTATTAAATGAGCTCCATAAATCGAGCTCAAAGGATCAATACATGAATGATATGATCGAAATCAAAAAGAAGCCAGGAGATTTTGTATGGGAGATCGATCAAATATTCAAGCAACTGAAGGGAAGGTTAAGATATCTCATGACCTATATGCAACATCGGCACCTGTTTGTCAACTCACTACTCCCACACTTAAAATACCCTCTACGACAAAATAAATTTTAGACGTAAGAAGAGGCTTTGCAGGCAACCTTACAACCAGAAGAGAACCAGTACCTGCAGACAGACCCAGTGATCGAAGAGTTGAAGGAGGATTTGAAGAATCTAACGTTTCAGCTAAACCATAATAAGAACAAGGAAAAACGAGAAGTCGTTTGGTGTACCATGTGCAGGGCAAAAGGAAACCACAAGAACAAATGCCCAATGTTCACACAGTATATGGAGGAAGGAATGCCAAACCCATTACCCATGGGAGGAATATGGTGTGAAATCTGCAAGAAATTGGGTCACAACCCCTATCACTGCATGATGATGCAAAAAAACTAGATAGTCCCAAAAAGTTCATATTTCACCTTTTTAAATTCAGTGGGCCATGATGATAAACATTGTAGAACTATGGATCTAATGTGAGAAAGGACATCAGATGCATATAGAGTACATGCTGAAATGATGACTAGGAAAGCACTTCCATAGTTCAATCCAATCCCAGCTCCATACAACACTATGCAACACCAATATAATATTGCGCAATAACCATACAATAACACGCAACCGCAGTACAACCCGGCACAGCCTCAGTACAATACCGCATAGTATAATCAGGCTCCACAGTATAAAGCACCAAGAGGCGATCGAGCAGGCTACAAAGGTGAAGGATGATCCAGAGGAGGTTTCGGACGAGGTAGAGGACCATTCACATGTCACAATTGTCAACAACCAGGACATTGTGCATGGGAATGTCCACTACCAGCAACAAATTGTATGTATTTTCACACATCAGACCATGATACAGAGGAATGTCCGACATTACTCATAAATATTCAGTAAAAGAGGAATCAAAACAACCAGAATGTGTAGTGGATCTCAGCCAAAGAAAGGGACAAAGGACAGAACATCAACATAGTCACTTGGGGAGGAGCTAAAACAGGAACTTATGTAGTTCGAAAAGAACCAGAAAAGAACCAGTGGGTGAAGAAGAACTTCAAACCAAAGAAGCAGTTAGACACGCAAAAGGAGAAGGAGATATTCAAGCAAACCCGACAAGAATACTAGAAGGAGGACATGTGATCGACTTCAACTGCGCAAAAAAATAAGGAAGCACCAGAATACAATATGTCTCCATCATTGGATCATACCAATGGGATGCAACCCATGGGACCAATAAGTACAATCAGAGGCTTTTTGAAATCATGTGTAAAATTATTAAGTGATCCCTCATCTATGAAAATATTGCAAAACATACTAGAAAAATGTAGCAACGAGATGAAAGAAAAGTTAGAACCAAATAGTTAATCACCTACACACAAGAAGAAGAACAAGTAGGGAATTTAGACTAAATGATAACATTGGGGATTTCAATATGGGAGACATTATACTAGATCTAGGATCCGAAGTGAATGTATTACCAAAGAAGACATGGCAATGCATGGGTTAGCCCACATTAGGATACTCACCTGTTCAATTGAAACTAGAAAACCAACATAGATTTCTACCAATCGGGAGACTGAAAGGAGTGACAACAGATCTCGATGGAGTGCACACTAAAGCAAACTTTGAATTCATTGAAATAGTATATGGAACAACACCGTATCCAACATTTCTTGGTTTGGATTGGGCATTTGAAAACCAAGCCATAATCAATTTGAAAACCAGGAAAATGGCATTTGAGTCTGGAGAATATAGGGTCATCACACCATTATATTCATCAGAAGGAGAGAGGTTTGTAGAACCTACTTTCCTAGACTTAGAGGAAATTGGCCAGTTGTACAGAACAACTACACATGATGAGGATTACATAAACCCAACTGCATATGGGGTACTCAGTTGGTAGAGCATTACTTCATGTGAAATAGACTCAGACACCGGGTTAGAGAATTGGCAGTGAAGGCTACACGAAGTATCCACGTGAAGATGTGAAAGAATAGACCGTGCAGTAAGATGGGTAGGCACAGAAATCAAAGAACCACCCAATTTCCATGGACTAAATGATTTGGAAATAGTCTTGACACAGTATGAAGATGCAGTGTTAGAGAACAAGAGACTATTATCACTTGACTTAGAAATCAATGCCACACCCGCAAGATGGTGGGGCGCACACAAAGAGACAATCATAGACTGGTATCAATATAAGTGGTTACTGCGCATAAGGTTTGGTGAAAAATAGGAAAAAAATGAACAACAAAGGTATGAAGGACAAGGGACACCTGCAAAACACTTGGAGAAGTGTAGAACATTGTGGTGAATGATACCCCATAGGAATGGCCTCATTACTTCATACACAATCTAGAGCGCACACCAGCGAATTGGTATACAGACTAGGAATTGCTCAAGGGAACTGAGACCTAGACGACATTGCAACATAATTTTTCAATCACTTTCTCATATGAACATGAGAACCCCAACATAGACACATCCCTTAAACATATCAAAGGAGTAATATTCATCCAAGAACCAGAAGTAGAATTGATCATAGAAGAATAACAACGGAACAAATAGACAGTCAAGGAATTGTTGTCATGTTACCACATATAGAAGGAAGCACTGGATTAAAATGATCTACATGATATTCATATTGAAGAAGTAGAAGGCGAAAGAGATGTGGAAGGATCACCCATAGAATCAGAAGTCATTTTGGCGTTGATCAAGGTAAAGAAAGTTAACATTGGGATAGTTGGGCAGCCCAAAATGGCCAACATTCAAAATTGTTGGGATGAGAAAATAGTAGAAAGCATCACAGATTTGTTTCAAGAATACAGTGACCTCTTTCCCACAACATTTACAGATATGAAGGGTATATCTAGAGAACTAGGAGAAATGAAGATACCACTCAGAATTGACGCGGGACCTATTAGACAATGACCCTACAGATTGAACCCAATATACAAACAAAAATTCAAAGATGAGATCAACCAGATGCTCGAAGTCGACACCATAGAACTGGTTGAGGAGTCAGAATGGATAAGTCCAATGGTAGTATAGGACAAGAAACAAGGAGGGATCAGGATATGCGTCGAATTGAGAAAGTTGAACGATGCATACCTACACGACCCATTCCCTACACCGTTCACAGATGAAGTGTTAGAGAATGTGGGAGGACATGAAGCTTACTCATTCACTGATGGATTCTTAGGATACCATCAAATTAAGATAGCACAGGAGGCTAGATACAAGACCATGTTTGCGACAAAATAAGGATCCTATTAGTACACAATCATGTTGTTTGGACTAAATAATTTACCAGGAATATTCTCTAGAGTGGTCATCGCATCATTTAAAGAATTCATCCATCAGTTTCTTGAATTATACCTGGATGATTGGACAATATATAGTCTATTGAAAAACCATGTGGGAGCTTTACGGTTGATGTTAGAAATATGCAGACAGTGTCAGATATCACTAAATATAAAAAAATGTATATTTGGAACACTGTTTGGGATACTATTAGGCCATATAGTATGCAAACAAGGGTTATTAGTAGATCTGGAAAAGATCGTAGTCATTGTTAACTTGCCAAAACCAAAAATAGTCCTTCAGCTAAGAGCGACGTTAGGACATACAAGATACTACAGGAAATTCAACAAAGGATATGCGCAAATCATAGCACCGATGGAAAAACTACTAAGGAAGGATACAAAGTTTCATTGGAATGATTTGTGTCAACACGGTATGGATACCTTGAAGGAAAAGATGGTTACCATGTCGATATTAGTATTTCAAGACTGGGAGAAGAAATTCCACGTGCATGTAGATGCATCAGCCATAGCACTTGGAGCTATCGTGGTGCATCCAGTAGTGGGAGACTTGGATCACCCGATAGCATTTGCAAGAATAAAGTTATCAGACTCACAATAGAACTATAACACGACAGAAAGAGAAGGCTTAGACATGGTCTATGCACTGCATAAGTTCAGGCATTACTTATTGGGAAAACACTTTAAAATGTTCATAGATCACTCAACACTGAAATACCTAGTTAACAAGCCAGTGTTAGGGGGGAGAATATGTCGATGGTTACTGTTATTTCAAGAATTTGACTTTGAATTAATAGTTAAACTAGGAAAATTTAATGCAGGACCTGACCACCTGTCAAGGGTCACAAATGGAGAAGAAACTACGAACCTAGAAGACAAATTTTTGGATGCACAGTTATTATCAGTAGAGATTGTTGATGGATACTTCACAGATATCATTTAGTACTTAAGTACAGGTACTACGACGCAAGAATATCGCACCGCACAGAAGAAGAACCTGGTAGTATGCGTTGTCGACTATCAATTGATTGTAGGACATTTATATAAAATGGGTGCAGATAGCATCTTGCGAAGATACATGTTAGAGCACGAAAGACCAATAATTTTAGTAGAATCCCATGAGGGAATAACAAGAAGGAATTATGTAGGGAAGGTTATCGCACAAAAGGTTTTTCACATAGAACTATTGGTGGCCAACAATCCACATAGATTCGAAGGAGTACTGTCAAGGATGTGATGTCTGTCAAAGGGTAGGAAAACCCAACAGAAGGGACGAGATGCCATTACGACCACAAGTAACATTACAAGAATTTTACAAGTGGGTAATAGACTTTGTCGGACCAATCAACCCACCCGCAAAATGAATACATGATCGGTACATTATCACCACGACGAAATATTTAACTAGATGGGCGGAAGCCGCACCAGTAAAATATTGTAGTGCGGAAACAATAGCACACTTTTTGTTTGAACACATAATCACTAGATTTGGTTTCCCAAGAGTTTTGATGAATGAATAAGGAACATACTTCATAAGCAACACCATCAGCACGATGACTGAAGAGCTTGAAGTCCATCATCAAAAGAGCACACCATATCATCCATGGGAAAATGGCACAGTGGAAGCCTTCAACAAAATTCTGGAGAACGTGCTAACAAAGATCTGTAACATTAATAGGGATGACTGGGGCCTCAATGTACCAGAAATATTATGGGCGTACAAGACTAGATGCAAAACATTGACAGGGCACACACCATTTAAATTGTTTTATGGCCAAGAAGCAGTGGTGTCATTAGAATTTTTAGTACCAAGATTGTGCATAACAACCATCACCCAAATGACCGAACGAGGCACATTACAGGAGAGACTGAATCAATTACTAACCATGGAGGAAGACCGAATATTGGTAGGATTCCACCAACAAGTTCAGAAAGCAAGAGACAAAGATTGGCACGATAGACACATCAAGAGGAAGACATTCAAGGATGGAGATCTACTATTGATGTATGACAACAAATTGTTTCATCACCCGGGAAAGCTCAGAATGCATTGGTTAGGATTGTATGAGGTAAAATATGTCAAATATGGAGGAGATATACATTTATGAGATTTATCGGGCATATAACTCAAAGGAAATATTAACGGGAGTCAATTGAAACTGTACAAGGACAGTGGACCATCCACTACGCAGTTAAAAAAAAAATATCGAAAAAAGAACAAAAAGGAAACAAAACCAAAGCAAGTGCAGTATGCCATAGGTAGAAAGGAAAAATGAAATTGGAAAAAAAAAATTGGTGATGAGAAGGAAAATGGCTACATACAAAGGGAAATGAGTGGGAAAAGGAAAGCCGACAAAAGCAGGACGACAAGACAACGCTAGGCGGAATTAACAAACGACAAGAACCGATGGGACATCACATTAATCATGCCAACTAGAGATGGCAATGCAAGAGTAATGGAAAGTAAAAAACCAAAGGAAATGCATTGAATAGGTAATCAAGGTGCATTAAACCCAAAAACAAGGAAGCATCCTTGACAAGATTCGTGGGAAATCCATAGGACACACGAACGTGGGAGCCCATATTCTATTCACGAAGACAGAGTAGAAACAGAGCGACAAAGGCTAAAGAACACAGAGTGAGTGCATAGAGATCACCAAGACTATCTAAGTCCAGCAAACAGTTGACATTCACCACCATGGCACCACCCAAACAAGAAAAAGTGAGCCAAATCGCCAGAAGAACTAGAGTTCAAACCAGGTCCCGATGGCAGGTGGAAGAAGGTGAACAAAAGTCACTGGAGATCGTCGATATCGATGAAATCCCATCCCCAGAGATGATACGGGTGAATCCCACACCGATACTGGAAGAAATTCAACAGTTAGAAGCAGAGGCCATGAAGGTAGATACACCAACAGTGGCACAGGAGCCTTAGAGCTAGGAAGGAGAAACCCTAAAGGAGGTGCAACCAAAGAGCACTAAAACAACTCGAGAATTTAATGGAACGACACTGAATCTAGAAGCAACAATGGAGCCAGATGAGTCTCAAATGACCATCTCAGAACACCCAGCAGGGGAGACAGGTGAAGATGTCGTAGCTTTGCCAGAATGGTTTACGAAGGATCAACCAAAAGCTGTTAGAACTTCAAGCTAGCCACTGCAGTAGAAAGATAAGATACAGATACCAAAGTCACCCCGTAAGAAACCGGTAGCAAAAAATGTTCTACCGCACATACTAGCTAGGGTATAGGTAGAACAAAAGCTACTGGGCCATGTCAGGAAGCTCAAATATTCATACCATGATGTAGCAGATGAATCAAAGTTTCAGAAACTTGCAAAGAAGGTCTTTTTACAGACCACAGGCACGAATCCATTCGAAGAACCGATTGATCAGCCGTATCGGTGGGCAACTGACCTGGAGAAAAAATGAATATTAGGTCTATTGGACCTACCACATTTTGGCAGAGGCCAAAATGAAACAACATGCATCAAGCAGCTATTAGCAGTCACACATGGAGGGGACATATGGCTAGACAAATTCGTCCCCATAACCGTTGAGTTTATTGTGTAAATAATCGGGTTACCAATTCAGGGTATGGATCTAGAGTTTTTTCTGGATGACAAAACCAAGGAGAAAGAACTATCATAAGAGACGGAGAAGAAGTATGGCACCGCCAGGGGAACAAGAGGGATCATCATCAAATGAATCAACAATGCAGCCACACAATTAGGCACAAAAATCTTAGCCTAGAATCTGCTAAGAAAATGCCGCAGGGAGGAAGTCCCAGCTAGAGTTGTTGTAGTTGTAGCCTAGTGCACAGAAGGCACCTCAATGAGTTGGGTGCCATACTTATTGAAATTGTTCTTAGAGGACTGCAAAGATGTGTAATACCTAGGCACATAGTTCCACTACTCATGACTGATTACTTTAATAGCCTTCATGGGATGGCAAGAGACAAGGTGCGTAAAATTTGTACTAGACCCAAACCTAACTAGGGAAAAAGGTACTCACTGCTAAAGGCGACAGTGAGTGCTAGTCACAAGAGGATTAACGGATCCATCTTCTAGGGGTACTTATGCAACCTACTGGAAGGTATCTCCAAGACGTGGAGAATTATACCATAGGTTGTCACATGATATGCAGACATCGCCAACTTCCAGGAAACACGACAAACAATGTGGATACAGGTAAAGAATGATCCGAAGAAACAGTGGCTGCAGATACAATACTGCATCATAGAGGGTGATATTTAATTATCATCAGTGAATGGCCCGAGGAATGGAGGATTCCAACCATTACCCGGGAAGTTCCAGAAAGAACATCAGAAAAAGAGGCAGAGCAGGGAGAAACGTAGACTCTAGAAATCCAAGTGCCCAATAAACCAAGACTGGGCCAAGGCAAACCCACACAGGGAGACGAAGGGCCAAATAAAATGGGAACCCAGAAGGTGGAGAAGGGGAACACATAGCCAGCCAAAGAGAAGCAGAAGCAAGCCAAGGCTGCAACAAGTTCCAATTCCTAGGAAACAGGGGGAAGCAAGAGACCAGCCACACATACTGGAGGATCACGCAAGAAAATGAAGGCACAAAGACCACCTCCAGAATATACGATTACAAATGATGATGTAGAGATGATAGCCCGAATGATCCAGGATTTCCTATCTGAAGACTTTGACCATGCAACACATCACAGGGACAAACTTCAAAAAGAGCTGACAGAAATGGGGCAGTTCCTTAAGAAATTCGGGGAAGTACAGATAACAAGTAGCAGCAGGGGCATAGAACCATCAACACCACAAACTGAGGAAAGAGTGGAGGTAGAAGAATGAGATCCATTCCACTCATTACCGCAATATTCTGCATCACACCTAGTATGTTGTGCATGGACGAAATCATGGGGCGGACACCCTTGAAGGATTTAAGCCACATCCAATTGGTCTTGACATGGATGACATCTAGGGGAATACACAAATCACAGATTAGTGTCAACCACCAGGTACAGTCTCGTGCACACAAAGACTTAGTAGAATTGCAGGGAGCAACAAAAAAGTGGGAGGCATTGGAAAAATTCTGTGAGCAGGCCAAGTTCGAAACGCAGGAGGAAAGAGAACACAAGAACGAATTGGAATGAAGAGTAAGAGGAATTTCTGAGAAGCTTCCAAACACTGCGTAGGGGAATGAAATTGCAGTAGAAAAAAAGATTGATCTGATTGTGCAGGAAATCGAGAAATACTAGAAGGAGATTGAGAATATTCGAGAGAAGCTGATACCAACCATGCCACCAGCAGTAAAGGAGAAAAGGAAACATGAAGCAACAGTGCAGTTGTAGGAGATAGAGAAGTAGGTCAGAACAACCGCTGACTTCTTCGATAAAGTAGTGCAGCTTTGGATGAGGTTGGAGGAGTATCCACAGGTACAACGGTGGGACAAGGAAGAGGAAAGGATCAATGCAATGATACAAGAGCTCAAGAGAAGTAGAAGACCATACCAATCCCAGAATGAGTCAAAGGGATGCAAGAGATGAAGAAGCTGCAAGAAGAACTCATCACTACGCAAACAGAGAAACAAGAGCGTCAGTCTCAAATGGAACCATTACAAGAGCGGGTAGAAGAAGTACTAGCACAGGAAGAGGTAGTTAAGACACAGATAGCACAGACCCAGGATGAATGTGTAGGATTGATCAGCGACAAAGTGGCATCCCAGGTAGCAGACACAATCTAGGAGAATACCGTGCAGGTGTTGACACAAGAAGAAGAGCTCAAGGAAAAGTTTCAGACGATCACCAAGGAGATCGAGGAAGCTCAAAAGGATTATGTGGCTCGGCACGAGCCACATGTTAGTGTTGGGAGCTTGTTGGTAGCAGGACAAAGTGGAAAGAAGGATGATCGTGGGGAAAGAAAGTGTGTAGAAAGGGAAGCAACAGCTGGAAGGAAACACAACATGTGTGCATGCAAGAAAGCGTGCACAAGGAAAGAGATAGCTGGAAGGAGGAACAACATGTGCTGATGCAGGAGCATCTCTACACGTCAGCCAACTAGCCAGCCAGCCACGTCAGTGAATTCAAATCGTGTAGTAAAGAGAGGTGCAACCTCATTTAAAATCTGAATTGAATGTAATTAAATGTTTAGGCTGTTGAGCCATAGAGTCGTGCCTTTGTGCAGGCATTAGGTAGGTAGGCCTTAAATGTTTTGTAAGGCTGAGATTTAGATCTAGATGTTGGACTAGACAGCCCATTCAATGTAATTGAATAGGGTAGGTAGATTGGAGGGAAGAGCTCTAAGAGCCCCCTCAGGTAAAAGAGATTGGGTATCTCATTTTGAGTTAGTTGAGGTGAGATAGAATAGAAGAGAATCTGTGAGTAGAGAGCAGAAGAGAAGAGCCGAGACCTTGTTACAGGCCGTGCTCAGGAACACCTTGTAAATACAGGCATTTGCCATAATTAATACAAAGAGCAGTTTTTCCTGCATGGATTCTGTGTTAAATGGGTGTCTGTGAGTGTTTTATTTTATGATGTGAATTCATGTTGTAGATGTATGCTAGGCATTTGCAGGTTGTTTTGATTTCAGGTTTGAGGTTCTTTGTGGTTTCATGCCAGGAGGGCGTGACAGAGTACTGTGGTCTCTGAATACCAATGCACTGAAGCACTTTTGAATTCTGTGGGTTCAGACAAAGATGTGCTGTGGCACAAGAACTGAAATCAACAACTCAGGGAAGACCTCAAGGTTGTTGAATACCTTGGAGGTAAAGCTATGTATGAGAGACACAGTGGCATATAGAATTCTATTGTGAATTCTATAGGGATCTGCCAGGTGGGCATTGATCAAGTGCAAGGAGTGCACGAAAGAAGAACTTTGTTGTGAGTTCGTGGATAACTAGAATCATTAAGGATTTTGAAGAGCTCTGCCAGGTGGGAATTGAGCAAGTGCATAGGTGCACAGAGTACAAAACTGCTGAACGTTCTATGAGAGGAGAACTCTGCCGGGTGGGCATTGAGACTTTGTGCAGAAAGGCAGAGAAGAGAAGAGAACTCTTGAGTTTTGGAACCTAGAGGAAGAATCCACTAAGGAATCTTCATAGGGTTGTTGAACACCCTGAAAGACTCAGTAAGAGGTTTCTTGAGAGAGAAATAGACAGGTGGGCATTACATTCTCCATTTGTAGGAGTAAGGAAGAAAGATAAAATCCCTTAGGGGTCTGAGTGTTTGAGAAGCTCAAGAGAAACAACATCATGGAGAACACAGGCGAGGCTTAAAGTTGAGAGCTCATAGAAGGAAGGAAAAGGTCGAGGCCTTTGAGAACTTGGAATTTTCCCAAGCGCTGGAAGAAAGCGCCAAAGCTCTGGAGGAGCAATGTCGACTGTTGGATAAGCCGAAGAGATCTGGACCATTGGAAGGTTTTCACATCTAGGGAGCATCAGAGCAAGCACATAGAAGAGGAGATCGACAGTCGTCGGATCTCACTCAGATATCCGGCAGTCGTTGGATCGGATGAAGATGCGCAAAGTATAGCCTCTAGAGGGAGTGCACAGGAAGAAATGATCTGCACCGTCAGATCTAGAGAAAAATCCCGTTAGCTGTCAGATTTGACAAAGGAGCGAGGAGGTTACAACTAGGTTTCCAAGGTGCAAGCCAGGAGATTGTGGACCGTCAGATGTTCACATAGATGCTCGTCAGCCATCGGATCTGACAGGAGCTGCACGAGGTTTACCTTCGTGAACAATAGAGGAGAAATCCCGACGAGAGGCGTGACCATCGGGATATCGGGACTTCATCGATCGGGAAATTGGGACCCCAAAGGATGGTGACATCAAGGATCACGAAACCCCGAAACCCAAAATTAAGTTGGGGAGTTCATGGTTGAATGTTGAAAGCCATGTAGGTGAATAAAGGTCCTGTAGATCGAGTTTTCATCAGAGATTCTAGGAGGGAATCGAATGAGATAATTTAGTTCAAAGGGGAATTTGAACGATCATGTGAGCAGGAGCACGACGAGGTAGTGGTCATGAGGAGCTAGCATGCATCAAGTGGTATCAGAGAGGGACTCTGTTCGTATATTTCAAGCAGAGGGAGAAGGTAAAGGAAGAAGATAGAGTACTGAAGCTCTGTAAGGATTTGTTTGCAGGTAGGCAACAGTCCATAGACAGTCAGGAGGACTGTAGGAGAAGCTGGGACACTCAGGTTTGCAGAGTGACAGCAACAGATTTTCTAGGAGGGCACATATACAACAAGATGGCTACTTAAGGCCATAGATATGCTGGAAGGAAAAACTCAGAGCTATGGAGCCAAGAAGATATAGATGAAGAGCTTGTTGATATAAATAAAGAAATGGAAAAGCTTGAACTGCGGATGCAACAAAAAACCAAGCCGAGATGGGTATATGAATGGCCCATGGAGAAACCAAAAGTAAAATGGCCAGTCAAGGAGTTGATGGTCAGAAGACAGCAGAGTTTGTTAAAAGGATGGTTGAGGTATGCTGAAAACCTCAATGGACCTGAAGATATGGTTCAGGTATGTGAACTAGAGACTGGGAGAGATCTCAGTGAAATGAGATCAACTGAAGATCTCAAGCACTGCCAAGAGGGCAGAGAGGAAATTCTAGTTTTCCAGGTGGGCGACGAGTTGAGATCACTGCGAGATCTCAGGGACTGTCACGAGGACAGCCAATGAATTTCACATTGCCAGTTGGGCAATGAAATGAGGTCGTTGCGGGATCTCGAAGACTGCCAAGAGGGAAGTGGGAGCATCTTAAACTGCTAGGTGGGCAGAGATGAGCATTCGAGACTGTAAGAAAGTCTCATGGACTCGGAGGTGAGTTCAATTCAACAAGGAGTGTTGATGAAGATGGGATCAGTTGATATCTTAATCTGCTAGGAGAGCAGTGAACAGATCCCATATTTCCAGGTGGGCAGGGATGAGTAGATGAGTTGGAATCAGCTAGAAGAGCTGACAGAAAAGGTGAGATCGAAAATGGATTTGGATCAGCAGATGCAGCTGACAGAAGGGGAGGATTTGAAGGACCTTCTAATGATTGGGGGAATACAGATATTCCTACCATTTGCCCAAGAGGAGGCAAAAATATGTGTTGCAGATGCAGCAACAACAGGAGGGCAGCTAGCTGAGACTGTCGCGGAAAAATTGGAGCAGATATCTGAAGCTGCCCAAGCAGGAGAGGAAAATGAGCATTCTAAGGAATGGCTCAACATATTTAGCCGGGAAGCTGGGGAAGCTATAGCATTGAAGCTAACAACAGAAGAAGCAGAAGAGGATGATGACCATTCTGAGGAATGGCTCAATATTTTCAGCCAGGGGACTGAAAAGACTGCAACATGGGAGTTTGCAGAAGCTGAAGAAGAAGAAGAGACATACAACATTTGTTTTGCTGATATGTGGGAACAGGTAGAAGCCTTGGAGAGAAGGGTGAAGGTGCAAAGCATGCACATCCAATAGGTAAGGTTGGAAGTATATGATGAACAAGGCATGGGAGATCACAGTGATCTGCACATGTGCCAAAAAAATTTGCAGCTGAGGAGGCTGCATGAACAAAGAAAACCATTGGAGCAGCTGGATTGAGTGATCAAAATGATTAGGGAGCTGATGATACGGTCATCAGAAACTCTCAGCAAGGAGAGGCTGAGCAGAAGGAAGGAAGCAGCAGCAGCAACACAGAAGCAGCAACAGCAGCAGGAAGATGGAGCAGATGAATAGCTCCAGAGAATGATTTGGGATCCAGGAGGATTTCAACAGTTGAGATGGGAAGCTCATGAGCGGGAGCTCATGAATTTTGCAGCTGAGGAGTATGATGCAGGAGCATCTCTCCACATCAACCAACTAGCCAGCCAGCCACGTCAGCAAATTCAAATCTCATGGTGAAGAGAGGCGCAACCTCATTTAAAATCTGAATTCAATGTAATTAAATATTTAGGCTGTTGAGCCATAGAGTCGTGCCTTTGTGCAGGCATTAGGTAGGTAGGCCTTAAATGTTTTGTAAGGCTGAGATCTAGATCCAGATGATGGACTAGACAGCCCATTCAATGTAATTGAATAGGGTAGGTAGATTGGAGGGAAGAGCTCTAAGAGCCCCCTCGGGTAAAACAGATTGGGTATCTCATTTTGAGTTAGTTGAGGTGAGATAGAATAGAAGAGAATCTGCGAGTAGAGAGTAGAAGAGAAGATCCGAGACCTTGTTACAGGCCGTGCTTAGGAACACCTTGTAAATACAAGCATTTGCCATAATTAATACAAAGAGCAGTTTTTCCTGCATGGATTCTGTGTTAAATGGGTGTCTGTGAGTGTTTTATTTTATGATGTGAATTCATGCTATAGATGTATGCTAGGCATTTGCAGGTTGTTTTGATTTCAGGTTTGAGTTTCTTTGTGGTTTCATGCCAGGAGGGCATGACAGAGTATTGCAATCTTTGAATACCAGTGCACTGAAGCACTTGTGAATTCTGCGGGTTTAGACAAAGACATGCTGTGGCACGGGAACTGAAATCAACAACTCAGGGAAGACCTCAAGTTTGTTGAATACCTTGGAGGCAAAGCTGTGTATGAGAGACACAGTGGCAGACAGAATTCTGCTGTGAATTCTGTAGGGCTCTGCCAGGTGGGCATTGAGCAAGTGCAAGGAGTGCACGAAAGAAGAACTCTGTTGTGAGTTCGTGGAGAACCAGAATCATTAAGGATTTTGAAGAGCTCTGCTAGGTGGGCATTGAGAAAGTGCATAGGTGCACAGAGGAGTACAGAACTGCTAAACATTCTGTGAGAGGAGAACTCTGCCAGGTGGGCATTGAGACTTTGTGCAGACAGGCAGAGAAGAGAAGAGAACTCTTTGAGTTCTAGAACCTAGAGTAAGAATCCACTGAGGAATCTTCACAAGGTTGTTGAACACCCTAAAAGACTCAGCAAGAGGTTGCTTGAGAGAGAAATAGACAGGTGGGCATTACATTCTCCATTTGCAGGAGTAAGGAAGAAAGATAAAATCCCTTAGGGTTCTGAGTGTTTGAGAAGCTCAGGAGAAACAATGTCGTGGAGAATGTAGGCGAGGCTTAAAGTTGAGAGCTCATAGAAGGAAGACAAAGGTCGAGGCCTTTGAGAACTTGGAATTTTCCCAAGCGTTGGAAGAAAGCGCCAAATCTTCAGAGGAGCAATATCGACCATTGGGTAAGCCGAAGAGATCTGGACCGTTGGAATTTTTTCACGTCCAGGGAGCATCAGAGCGAGCACATAGAAGAGGAGATCGTCAGTCATCGGATCTCACTCAGATATCCGTCAGTCGTTGGATTGGATGAAGAGGCGCAAAGTTTAGCCTCTGGAGGGAATGCACAGGAAGAAACGATCTGCACCGTCAGATCTAGAGAAAAATCCTGTTAGTCGTCAGATTTGACAAAGGAGCGAGGAGGTTACGACTGGGTTTCCAAGGTGCAAGCCAGGAGATTGTGGACCATTGGATGTTCACATAGATGCCCATCAGCCATCGGATCTGACAGGAGATGCACAATGTTTACCTTCGTGAACAACAGAGGAGAAATCTCGACGAGAGGCGTGACCATCAGGATATAGGGACTTCGTCGATCAGGAAATCGGGACCCCAAAGGATGGTGACATCAAGGATCACGAAACCCCGAAACCCGAAATTAAGTCGGGGATTTCACGGTTGAATGCAGAAAGCTGTGTAGGTGAATAAAGGACCTGTAGATCAGGTTTTCATCAGATATTCCAGCAGGGAATCGAATGAGCTAATTTGGTTCAAAGGGGAATTTGAACGATCCTGTGAGCAGGAGCGCGACGAGGTAGTGGTCATGAGGAGCTAGCCTGCATCAAGTGGTATCAGAGCAGGACTCTGTTCATATATTTCAAGCAAAGGGAGAAGGTAAAGGAAGACGAGAGAGTACTGAAACTCTGTAAGGATTTGTTTGCAGGTAGGCAACAGTCCATAGACAGTCAGGAGGACTGTAGGAGAAGTTGGGACACTCAGGTTTGTAGAGTGACAGCAGCAGATTTTCCAGGAGGGAAGATATACAACAAGATGTCTACTGAAGGCCATAGATATGATGGAAGGAAAAACTCAGAGCTATGGAGCCAACAAGATATAGATGAAGAGCTCGTTGATATAAAGAAAGAAATGGAAAAGCTTGAACTGCAGATGCAGCAGAAAACCAAGCCAAGATGGGTATATGAATGGCCCCTAAAGAATCCAAAAGTAAAATGGCCAGTCAAGGAGCTGATGGTCAGAAGAGAGCAGAGGTTGTTAAAAGGATCGTTGAGGTATGCTGAAAACCTCAATGGACCTGGAGAGATGGTTCAGGTATGTGAACCAGAGACTGGGAGAGATCTCAGTGAAATGAGATCAGCTAAAGATCTCAAGCACTGCCAAGAGGGCAGACAGGAAATTCCAATTTGCTAGGTGGGCAACGAGTTGATATCACTGCAGGATCTTAGGGACTGTCACAAGGATAGCCAAGGATTTTCACATTGCCAGTTGGGCAATGAAATGAGGTCGCTGCAGGATCTCGAAGACTGCCAGGAGGGCAGTGGGAGCATCTTAAACTGCCAGGTGGGTAGAAATGAGCATTCGAGACTGTCTAAAAGTATCATGGACTCGGAGGTGAGTTCAATTCAGCAAGGAGTGCTGATGAATATGGGATCAGTTGATCTCATAATCTGCCAGGAGAGCAGTGAACAGATCCCATATTGCTAGGTGGGCAGGGATGAGCAGATGAGTTAGAATCAGCCAAAAGAGCTGACAGAGCAGGTGAGCTCGAAAATGGATTTGGATCAGCAGATGCAGCTGACAGAAGGGGAGGATCTGAAGGACCTTCTAATGATTGGGGGAATACAGATGTTCCTACCATTTTCCCGAGAGGTGGCAAAAATCTGTGTTGCAGATGCAGCAACAATAGGAGGATATCTAGCTGAGATTGTCGCGGAAGAATTGGAGCAGATATATGAAGCTGCCCAAGCAAGAGAGGAAAATGAGCATTCTGAGGAATGGCTCAACATATTCAGCTGGGAAGCTGGCGAAGCTATAGTATTGAAGCTGACAGTAGAATAAGCAGAAGAGGATGATGAGCATTCTGAGGAATGGCTCAATATTTTCAGCCAGGGGACTGAAAAGACCGCAACATGGGAGTTTGCAGAAGCTAAAGAAGAAGAAGAGACATACATCATTTGTTTTGTTGATATGTGGGAACAGGTAGAAGCCCTGGAGAGAAGGGTGAAGGTGCAGAGCATGCACATCCAATAGGTAAGGTTGGAAGCAGATGATGAACAAGGCATGGGAAGGAAGAAAGATAAAATCCCTTAGGGGTCTGAGTGTTTGAGAAGCTCAGGAGAAACAACATCGTGGAGAATGCAGGTGAGGCTTAAAGTTGAGAGCTCGTAGAAGGAAGACAACGGTTGAGGCCTTTTAGAACTTGGAATTTTCCCAAGCGCTGGAAGAAAGCACCAAAGCTCTGGAGGAGCAATATCGGCCATTGGATAAGCCGAAGAGATCTGGACCGTTGGAAGTTTTTCACGTCCAGGGAGCATCAAAGCGAGCACATAGAAGAGGAGATCATCAATTGTCAGATCTCACTCAGATATCCATCAGTCGTTGGATCAGATGAAGACGAGCAGATTTTAGCCTCTAGAGGGAGCGCATAGAAAGAAACGATCTGCACCGTCATATCTAGAGAAAAATCCCGTCAGCCATCAGATTTGACAAAGGAGTGAGGAGGTTATGACCGGGTTTCCAAGGTGCAAGCGAGGAGATTGTGGACTGTCGGATGTTCACATAGATGCCCATCAACCGTCGGATATGACAGGAACTGCACGAGGTTTACCTTCGTGAACAGCAGAGGAGAAATCCCGACAAGAGGTGTGACCATTGAAATATCGGGACTTCGTCGATCGGGAAATCGAGAGTCTCGAAGAAAGGAGATCAGGGATTTCCATGGGAAAAACCCTGAATAGATCTAAGTTGTCCATTTGTGGAGACATGTGGCGGGGATAGAGAAACCCTTCGGTATATCGGCTACCGAGGTTCTGAGTTGACAGAGGATTTCTGTCATCGAGGTATCAGAAGTCCCAAAATCGCGAGATTGGATCAGGGCCGTCCATCTGTTGGGGATGCGTGGTGAAGATCCATATTATCATGGAAAGTCCCAATAGAAAAGTCAAACCGGAGGATCGGGGTTTGGCGTTTCACGAATCCTGAGGACTAGAGGTCGGAGCATTTCATCAGCAGAAACTTCGAAATCTCGAGAGTTAAACAGGGTCGTCCATCTTGAGGGGACGCGTGTCAAGGATCTAAGATCTCAGGAAATGTCCTAAAAGGGAAGACTCCATCGAAGTTTCGGGACTCGAAAAATTGCGGATCACGAGGACAAGAAATCGGGTAAATCCATGGGGAAAACCTCGTAAGCGATCAAGGCCGTCCATCATAGTAGGACACGTGGAGGACATCAGAGCATTCAGGAAATTACCCAAAAGAAAAGATATCTATTGGTGTTACGGGGATCGGGATATTGTGAATCCCGTGGACAAGAGGTCAGGGAAATCCATAGTGAAAACCCCGATACAATCAGAGTCGTCCATCTGTCGGGATAGGTGTCAGAAATCAAGAACCGTCGGCATATTGGGAGTCTCGATACCAAGGGTCCGAGACCTGTTGAACCTCGAAAACTATGAGAGAACCACAGCCATGGATATCGAAAGGACGTGTGTCGCATGATCATCCAACATCGGAGATTTGGACACCGGAGGTTACAGAGGTAAGATTTTTTAGTTTGGCATTTGGCGAAACCCGAGGGTTGATCTGAACCATCCATCCATTTGGGACGCATGTCGGGAATCTGAATAAAGTCGAGGTTCGGAATTTTTGTGAGCCCTGGTGACAAGGAGGAAAGCACCATTGTGGGGCCAGTTGTCAGCATAGTGGAGAATCGACTTTCAAGAGATCGGGGAAGTCAAGGGAAAAAGCACTTCGGCATTTGAAGTCGTGAAACCCCAAGGGAGATCTGGAGCCATTGGTTTTAGTGACCGATCACAGCCGTTGATTGTGTTTTATGGTGGAAGGGCATCCCAGTGATGTCATATCGGGATTAAAAGAATCGGGAATCCTGATGACACGGGGTTTATGCATTTCGACATTGCGATGCCTGAAACCCTGACGAGAGGTAAGACTGCAGTCATGGGGATAGTGGTCATATGGGCCAGGATTACAGCCAGGAGGGCTAATGCATAAAAGGCGCATCAGTGAATTTTCTCATCAGAGATTGGGAGATCGCGGGGACAAAGATTCGTGACATCAAGGATCATGAAACCCCAAAACCCAAAATTAAGTCGGGGAGTTCACGGTTGAATGCAGAAAGTCGTGTAGGTGAATAAAGGACCTGTAGATCGGGTTTTCATCAGATATTCCAGCAAGGAATTGAATGAGCTAATTCGGTTCAAAGGGGAATTTGAATGATCCTGTGAGCAGGAGCGTGACGAGGTAGTGGTCATGAGGAGCTAGCATGCATCACACGCACATGGGAGGAATACCTAACATCGGTAGGGTTAGGGTTTTGGTAACGTATTGTAATGGATGAAGAGCCAAATATGTATAAATATCGATACTTAGGTATTATGTGGTTTTTGTGGTTTTGGTAGGAGTTTTTTATAATTTTGAGGGATTTTGTAGCTGTCCCGATTTAGTTAGTCGTTGGGTTTTTCATTATTGTTCCACCATAGATATGTACAAGCTGATGCGATATGTAATGTTGTTATGGACTATTTTGTAAGATTTTGATCTAGAGAAGAGGAGAGAAGGAAGATATGAGTATTAGATCACAAGCTGAGGACCCTGGTGCGATCTAGTTCACCTCATGTAGATCTTACCCATCTGAGGAAAATTGTAGGTGCATGACACTGTAGGTGCAAAAATACCATAATAAAAGAGCCAAGAGACAAATATTTGTGGACGTAGCCTAGGAGGGGGTGAACCATGGTAATATCTGTGTAATGTGATGAATGCATGAATATATTTATATTATTTCAGTAGTTAATTTGTGTGCTTAATGAATGAATGAGTTATTATATTGCTATGAAATATGGTTGTGTTGTTAAGGGAATAAACTATTGAAGGTAATTCATAGTTGAAAATAAAGTATATTTAAATCACTAGATATAGTAGATGGATCTGAATATGGAACTCATATCTCATACTCAATCCTGGGCTATAAACACCTGATTCTTATAGCCACCCATTAAATCTATCTCGGGTGAGACTGCGCAATGCATCTGTGTGATGTGTTGCATACTATGGTACCTTGATTGGGAAGGATAGGCTTGTTTAAGGGAAAGATGATAACCTTATGTGGAAGAGTTACTAATGTACCTATTATTATTCATGGAACATCGACTAAAGAGGAATTTGAATTCACTAAATTTGTTGAGAACAATGCCCCTTTCCCACTTTTGTTAGGCAAGACTTGGATTGAGAAGGATCATATCAGAAGGAAAGCAGAGGAAGAAGCTACAGAAAAGAAAAAGAAAGAACTAAGGGATTTCATAGCTAGAAAAATAGATTGACTAATAGAAGAACGAGATAATAAGTCGAAGCAACAAAAGGCAAGAGAATTAGTTATCAAGGTTTAAAGAATGCAAGAAGGTTTGAAATACCTATCCATTCAAGAAAGAAGAATACCCACCTAGGAAGTAATAAGAGAAGGGATATTAACTTCAAAACCTTTGAGAGCACATAAGCAGTGTGAAGTCACTACACTAGGAGAAGATAAAAATAAGAATGTAAAGAGGATTCCATAAACAGTTAGAGAGACTCAGATCACATGAAATAAGGCAAGGAATCTCAATAAAAATAAATACAAGTTGGAAAAGATATAAGAAACTACAAAGAACAGATGGAAAACTTCATAGAATGGAACCTCGCAGGAGACAGGTTCACAGGATTTGAACTTCGTTGGAACGACAGGACTGTACAGAATGGGACTTTGCCTTGGCGAAGCTATATGACTGTTGGAGGCACCCCAACCGTTATAATGATTCTTTTGAACAATTATAAAACATATTTATGAGTGGATGGATCTCTCTTGGATGTTGAGACTGCACCATAACAGGTAGATTCTCATTGATGGAAGCATTACTACCCGTTGGAAGAATCTGTTATGAGGCCTTTCTTATTTAACCCATCGGACACTACGCCAAGACCACTTTTTCCACCCATGATTAAGGGTGGAATCATGAAGGTGGGTTACACTTTTGCTTGTTTTATGAGAAAAAAAAACTGTATTTTCACAAGTTATTCAACTTCCGACATATAAAATTATTTTTTTTATTTAGAATTTCACTTTACATTAAAAACAAAACTTGTGAAGAATTTTGTTAGCTTTCTAATGACAATTTTTCAATTTTTTTTTATCACGATTTGATATGTCAAATTGACAATTGTTTAACAGTATGTTTCTTAAACACGAAATGAATGATAATGAGTTACTTATTTCTACAACAGTGTTTTTTTTATTAAACTTATGTTTTGAAGAAACAAAATATACTGCAACAATCTACAGAGACTCT
>JASDQU011245460.1:26061-39830 GCA_032191745.1 Picea mariana
TACACGAATTTTGACGGGACCGTTAAATTTGACGTGTATATTTTCGGCGGAATAATATTTCAGCCGAAAGTAATATTTGTTCGGCCGAAAAATTGCCGCTAGAAATTTTGGAGACCTGATTGTCACGAAAGTGTTACCCAGCTTCATGATTTTACCCTTAACTAAGCTAATAAGAGAATTGATTTTGTGTCGAGTTGTGTTATCAGAAACTAGACGTCATTTTCCGTTTTTCTACCTCACTTATCTGTTCGCCTACCCTAACCTGTCTGTTTAAAAGTGAGAATGTCGAGCTAACCTACTAAATTAGAGAAGTTTGTCGAAGAGGTCTTCAATAAGATAATGGGCGACAGACCATTATATGAAGCTTTCCAGCCATCGTTGACTAGGGGACTATAGGCTTCCCCTTCGACTGGACGTCGTTCTAGCCGTGTTAACCCTGTGACTGAGTAGCAAAGTAAGCATTGTGGCGATCTAGCTATTGTGAAGCAGATCCCATCGATCCTACCAGAATACATTCCACCTTTCGCTGGAGTCATTAACCGCAACAACATCCCACGATATTATGAGTACACTTTGTTCACCACATACATTCTGAAAGGAATATGCGTAGTTGGAAGTCAATTGGGACAGATCCTGTTGTTGAAGAACAATGAATTCAACCTAGGAGACAGAAAGAACTAAGCTATGCTAGCACCCCACTGATAATTGACGAAGTCAACTAGGAAGAAGACTCACCTCATCTCCTAGACATTGATTAAGGTATTGGTGCAGTCCACTGTGATGAATGTGATGAAGATTCCCCATTTTGGTCGTCACCAAGAGGTTCACGCTTGCGTTGAACTCCTCTTTTCGTTCTATCATGATGGATACCTATGGCTCGACCAAAGGATTATTGTGGATCTGATGTTGATCCACCATATTATAGGCTTAAGAATGAAGGGACCTTACCCTCAACATTTTTATCCAAGGAAGGCCTGAGACCGCTCCCTGGCACAACGCATCAAGGAGGCTTACGACAAAGTTGAAAAAGGAAAGTGAGTTTACAAGGTAGCCTCTATACAGGATGGTGTAGTTCACCTCACTTGCCAACTCATAGTTAGAAATCTCATAAGAAAGAACCACCCCACATAGGTCACTGGGTTCGTGGTGGACCTCACTGGAAAATGTGTGGAGGGAATGCAGATGAACTGGATGAGCTACCTCGTCAATGAACTAGAGAAATATTGTCACGAAGCCCAGGATTTGGGATACGAAATCCATTTCATGTGGTTGATCATATTGATTGCATTTGTCACTTGGAAAATTCCTGAAGGAGCCACTTTTCCGGAGATCAAACCATTGGAGTCGTTGGTCACTAGGTTTTCCACCTTGTGGTACACCAATGAATTGATGAAGCAATGGCATTCCAACATTGTGTTTCATGCATACTATCAGCAACTGAAGGTTTCCATTGACTCATTTATGCGCATGACACCACGCACCCTGCACCTGTACAGACCAATAGCAAAGTTCCGCGTAGACCCATATTTCATCTATATCAATGTGCACATATATGAGAACAAGGAAGAGTTACAATCATACTACAAGGAATGGCTAGAGGAATTCCTTATACCCATCGTTGATGTAGAACTCTCTGACACCGATAGCATAGGAAGCCCCATGGTCACCCGAGTTGAGCATGTTAGATAGTCCAGTGGGACAAAGAAGAAGAATAAGCTGGAAGAAGTCGAGGATATAGATATTGACGAGGAAGACAATGCCTCTGAAGAAAATGGACCTGGATCGCTAGGAAGAGGAGGAGACGAAGCAAATGGACAAGGAGGAGGGGATGAGCAAGGAGGAGGTGAAGCTACACCGCTGAAATATCCCCCTACTAAAATAGAAAAATTACAAAAGAGGAAGGTTACTCCACATAAACCTTCAGCAAGAAAGAATATGCATGCCAGTAAGCCCCAGTTAGAGGCCATGCTCATGAAAGATGACATCAGTTTGGTCCGCAGAGCTATAGAGGATTATTTCAAGGATATCTTGCAAAGATAAGAAGTGAAGCAGGAGGAGTTGTATGGAAGGATCGATAAGGAAATGAAGGAAGTACAACAAGATATTCACTTGGTCCACGCAGTACCTACTGGGCCTTCCTCGTCACAGATTGAAGAATTGGGGGATGAACCAGTCCAATTGAGAAGACTTGCAAATGTGACATAAGTTGAACTTCAGAAAATCCAGGAAGAAAAGGAGAAGGCTATAGAAGCCTTGAAACAAGATAAAGATGAAGTTTTAGAACAATTACGAGTAGCATGGTATAGTGTGGACACCTACGAAAGTGAGAGAGAAAAATTCCAGGCGATGCTCCAAGAGGACAAAGCACAGCTACAGAGATAAAAGGAGCAGTTGCTCATAGAACGGGACACAGTCAAAGAGGTAGTGAGTAAATCATGTCACTTTGTTCCAAGCTTGGCATAGGAGGAACAAGAGTCGGTTGAGGCTCAAGTAGTGAAGCTTGTTGGGACTATACAACAGTTTCAAGTGATAATAATAGAGTTGGAGGTCCAATAAGTACCGAGAAACCCGCAAGAGGTACATGACCAGAGGGAGGAAGCCAGTAAGAAAATAGTAGTAAGTATCAGAGCCCTTGCCTCAGAGTGAAAATAGCTGAGTGATAGAAGCACACAGACATATGAACACCTCACAGAAGATCCAGAGCTAAGGAAACTAGAAGCACAGTTACAGGAGGTGCATCAGCAGGCATTCTTTGTACAGGCACAAATGAAGATACCCACTACAGTTTAAAGAATGAAGAGAGCTCAGGAACAATGTGCAGTGCAGCAACAGATTACTGCCATCTAGGGAAGGGTAATGGAAGTTGCATAGAAGCTATAACCTGTGTAGGATGAAGCCTACAAGGTGTTCAAAGAAATTTAGAGACAAGGTTCACAATTGGACCAAGTGGTTGCAGCAGTGGAACAATGCATGGAAGAGCTTGTTACAAAGTAGACGATCCAAGAACTTGTTGAGCAAGAATCTCAGGTGAAGTAGCAAGTCGAGGCAGCTTGAGCTAAGCTCAAGGCCTTCGAAGCAACATTTCCCAGACTTGAGTGACTCAGGACGAGTCACAGGTGAGTGTTGGGGGCCTGTTGGCCCTCGACCAAGTTTTGAGGAAACCTTGGTCAGGTTTGGACCACTTTTTGGACTTCAAAACATTGGTTGAGAAATGAGCATCCAGGCAGAGTCTAGATCATGGATCACACCGATTGTTTGGGCTATGTGGACCTAGTAAGGGATCTCTAGGGTTTTTGTAATGGGTTATGGGATGTCGTCCCATGGGGTTTACCCATGATTAGGGATTATTGTAAGGGATTGTAAAAGTATATATAAAAGAAGGATGTATGGTAGAAGTAGTAGGGTTTTTAGGAGCTAAGTGAAAGTATTGTTATATATTAGCCTTGTGCAAAGGAAGTTTTGTGTGTTAAAGATTTGTGCTTGATAGAGAGTTGTCTCTATGCGTTGACTAAGTTTGGAAGGAGGATCTGGTTCTCAGTGCGTAGATCTCATATTCTATGTGAAGTTCAAATATGTGGCTTAGTACAAAAGAGTCGTTGAATGTAAGAGATTGAAGAAAAAAAAATAAGACAAAGCAGTTGGTGGACATAGCCCCATGCTGGGGTGAACCACATATATCTTGTGTCTTTGGTTTTCTTTGTGTTGTGTTGTTGATGTTATGAATCTTCTCAGTGATTTGATTATTATGTATGATAGATGGATATGTTGATTCTTAGTGCTTACTTGTGTTAATTATGAATGAATCTTATATCTAACTCAGTGTTGTGTGCTAAGTGGTTGAAGTACTCAATCCTTGTTATTACTACACTAAATCTATTGTTGGATATGTTCTGCGATGTTATTGAGATTAGGAAACTAATAGATATCATCTTCTAAATGTTAATATAATACCTTGTGAAGTGTTATTATCACAGATCTATGTCCCAACTTGGTTACAGACACTTGCGTCATGTAACCCCCCCTGCTTCTACCTCAGGTGAGACTTTTCCTGCTTCGCAGGTGTTTCTGAAAAGGCCGGTAGTGAGGGTTTTGTTGGTGCATTGTTAAGAGTTGAACCCTGGTTCTGCTCCTGTGCCAATAGTTTTCTTGAGGTGGTCCATATTTTCTCTATCCCTTGTTCTACGGGTTGAGGCCGCCCTTTCCTAGATTTTGCTGTGAAGGGTTCCCAGGCCCAAATTGACGCATCTTTTGTCTAAGCTTCTGCTCAATTTTGATGACATATCGGTAGGTTGCACCCAAGGATGAAATGTCCATAAAGTCCATTTAATCCTGTATGTATCTATGTAGACCACCACAATAATTGAGCACTAGATTTCACTCAGAACATGTATCTATGTATCTATGTTTTTGGGAGCTAAGTGAAAGTAATGTTATATATTATCCTTATGCAAAGGAATGTTTGTGTGTTAAGGCTCTGTGCTTGATAGAGAGTTTGCTTTGTTACTTGACCGATTTCATAAGGAGGATCTGGTGCTCAGTGCATAGATCTCATGTCCTATGTGAAGTTCAAATATGTGGCTTAGTGCACAAGAGTCATTGCATGTAAGAGATTAAAGAATAAAAAAGAAGACAAAGCAGTTGGTGGACATAGCCCCACGTTGGGGCGAACCACGTATATCTTGTGTCTTTGGTTTGCTTTGTGTTGTGTTGTTGATGTTGATGTTATGAATCTTCTCAGTGATTTGCTTATTATGTATGATAGATGGATATGTTGATGCTTAGTGCTTACTTGTGTTAATTATGAATGAATCTAATATCTAAATAAGTGTTGTGTGCTAAGTGGTTGAAGTACTTAATCCTTGTTATTACTGAGCTAGATCTATTCTTGGATATGTTTTGCGATGTTATTGAGATTAGGAAACTAATGCATATCATCTTCTAAGTGTCAATAGAATACCTTGCGGAGTGTTATTATCATAGATCTATGTCCCAACTTGGTTACAGACACCTGCATCCTTCTACCTCGGGTGAGACTTCGCCTGCTTCGTAGGTGTTTCCAAAAGGGCCGGTAGTGAGGGTTTTGTTGGTGCATTGTTAAGTGTTGAAACCTGAGTCTTCCCCTGTGCCAAAATTTTTCTTGAGGCAGTCCATCTATGATGTATCCCTTGTTCTACGAGTTGAGGCCACCCTTTCCTGGCTTTTATTGTGAGGGGTTCCTAGGCCCAAATTGACGCGTCTTTTGTCTAAGCTTCTGCTCGATTTTGATGACATGTCGGTAGGTCACACCCAAGGATGAAATGTCCATAAAATCCATTTCATCCTGTATGTATATATGTAGACCGCCACAATAATTGAGCACTAGAGTTTTCTCAGAATATTTGATACCCAACTTGGTGCGTAAGGTATGGAAAATATTTGTGAACTCGGGCACTGCTTGGTCTCTTTCCTACTGCAGTGTGGTCCATTTTGTATACAGGTCGTCATAACTTCCAAAGGTAGTATTTTTCCTTAATAGCATCCTTGAAGGACTCCCAGGTGACTGCGACTATAAATAATGAGGGTTCCTATGTTTTCTTCTGCTTGCAGAAAGTTTCCCACCAATATTTGACAAGGGGAACGACTTTGAGGAGCACAAAAGTAATATTTTCTCTATTCGAGAAGTTATGGACAAATAAATACCCTTCTAGCATATTCAACCATTTGTCTACAACATCTATGTCCATCTAACCTTCAAATATAGGAATATCAAAGTTGATTTTTACCTTGAAGAGGGTGGTGCCTCCATTTGAGGAATATGCATTGCCTGTTGGTAGTCGTCAAAGAATTTGCGCAAAAATATCCATCATGTCATTCCTCTGTTGCGTGAGGGCTTCCTCGAGAAAATTTTTGAAGGGAACTCTTGTCCCGTTGTCTTTATTTTCTCCCGCATATTGATGGGTCTTAAATCCCTTGATTCAACAGTAGGAACTGTTATCCATAATTTTAGTCGTCATGATGATGTATTGATGATGGTGTAATCAGTCTCTTCATTAGAACTTTCTCCTGAGAAAAGTTACCTTCATCTCTTTTCAGAAATCACAGTTTTGAGGAAGGTTCGCAGACTGCCTATACATTTGCCTGCAAGAATGCATCATTCTCGCAAGCTACCTTAAGCCAGGGTGCGAGAAGTTCACATTGTGCCTAACTACTAGGGTGCGAACACTTTCTAAAGAAGGGAAAAGGATGAATTCTTGAAGCTTCTAGAAGGGAATCTTCTAGAAGGATGAGATGGCATTCGAATGGTTATCTAAGTACTTGCTTTCCTAATATTTTGGATCATTCCTATCCAAGTAACTAATTCATTCTCTCTTATATATGGAGGGGATTCTCATGGAAAAGGTTAGTATCAAACTAGCAAGAGAATTATTGGAGAATTAGTGAAAGCCTGTGTGAAGGACTGAAGCTACAACAGCTAGAGAACTCCAACAAGTTTATCAAAGGTGGTTGATCTTCTTCATGCAAGTGAGCAAGTGTGTGTGTCAGAGCCAAGGGTCATCGAAAGGAGGTTTGCAACATCAAGGATCAGGCTGTAAACTTTTCTTTCTATCAATATGATACAGTAATATGTCTCTTTCCCATAAAGCTAATGTCACTTTATTGTATAACTCCTTGATCATATACTTAGATTGATTATTGAATATGTTGAGTTGTCTTCACTTCGATTGGTTTGTATTGTTATGGTCTTGACTATACAAGATCATTGGAGCAAAGTTGGAACAACAAAGACCAAAGGAAGCGATCACAAGGTATGTTCATGATTCTTTCCTCCTAGTTCATTCAATAGTCTAAATTTAGGGAAAGAGTATTATTCTGTCTTGATTTGTTCTAGATCCAGGTGGATCTAGGGAGATCGGTTTGTGTCTGCACTTACGGATTTATCCTATAACAGGAACCAAACCTGCCACCAAGGCCCAATTAGACTTTGCAGCATTTAACAATGGAATGGTTCTCCAGATCTTGAATTATGGCCAAATTATCGATGGGCTTTGTGTTTTCTTGTGAAGGCTCTTCCTTCAGTTAGAACTATTCTCTTATGTGTTTTCTCTTGGGTGGGACTAGTATGAGAGATTAAATCCAATATAAACCAACTTGACAATAAAAAGGATTAAGTTTTAAACTATTGGGGAAAAGGCTGAGCTTGGGATAACCCGCTGCTCAAACATGCACACAATGATTCTATACCACAGGCCTAGTACTAATACATTAACCACATGAGAATCTAATTATTGTATGAGAAACTAATTATCGGAAAGAAAGCACATATGTAATAATATAATGGAAAGAAAAATAATTCATCTACCATAACCATTCATCACATAATAACACAACAATTCATCTTCATCATTAAACAAAAGAACATCAAAACATTGCACCAAATAACTTGACAATAGAATTAATTGCTCTTACTCATCACTGCATCATTCATGAAATAGGATAGGAAATAGTTCTTCTCCACATCCAATCACATGAATTTTATGAAAATAACTTGTCTCTGGTCCAGAAGGACTTCTCAATTCATAGCAGCTTCAAAATAATTCTTAATAACCAAAAAGAAAGAGTTGTTACAACAACCATCGACCTTTGACTAGTTGGTCTATGTCTTTATTTATAATCTAAAGTTCAACTGAAAATAATAGCTAAGTGAAGTTTAAGAAAAACAAAAATCACCACATGGAATCATCTTCTAATAGTTTCTTTAACATTCAACCTGAGATATCTCTTGAAAAGGGCGACTACTCTCATACTCAAACCAACTGATAAACAGTTCTTCACAAGTTTGGGCCCATGGAAATTTATGTTGTTCCATCGGAGCCGCATGTATTCCCCTGATGTCCATCGAATGCACCTGGTACTTCACCACACTGGATTTCAACTCTTGTAGCATGGTTTGGGATCTAATTGGATGCTTTGCAAATCATTGCACTTTCCCTGGCCTCACGTCACTCATCTTTGTGAGCTCTTCGGTCCATAGCGAATATTGTTTGGCATTTGACTCGACTACGTCGCTCAGGTCGACGAAGTTTTCGGGGCTGCCGAACTCAGGGAGTCCGACATCTTTCATTTCTTTGTTGATTTTTCTTCGATGTTTCTTTTGGGTTCCTCAAGAGGTTACAGAGCAAACTTTGTTCGGTAGTCAAAAGGATCTTTCCTGCAATTGGGATTGGAAAAGTTTAGAAATTACTTATCAGGAAAAGCATAGTAAGATGTAAATTGAACAATAAACTAATGCATACCTGTAGAGCTCGTTAGTCTCAAATTTTTAATACTTACGTGATCCCAGTCACCCTTTTGAATGATCGGTAATATCTTTTCCTGCGTCATCACTCCTCTTCAGTTTAAATGAGTTACAACCGCATGCCATAGCATGGAAAATCAGGTACGAAAAATATGAGCGTCAAAACCACTACAATGGCTGATTTCCCCTTGGGTTGGGAAAGAATGCCATAGTAGAACGTGTGTCTAAGTGTGCGCATGCCCCTCAAAAGGTCAGATACTATAATAAGGAAGTTGTTAAATGCCTCAGGTCGAGGAAAGTTGTTCCTATGGAAACCATATCACCAAGTATGTCAACTATCATTCACTAATAATGGAAGTTGGGGAGATTAAAGATATTGGAATGATTGTACCATATATTCCCTTCAACTCCAATCGATGACGTTCCATGCGTTCTGGATTGTATCCATCGAGCAATTTTGACACGTTAAATATTCAAGACACCCTGTCACGAGGCGTGAGTGTTCTTTAGCATGTTCTATTTTTCTTCATCATTCTGCTATAAATTATAGAGGCTCTGTGGGGATTCTACACATCAGCCGATTTTATACATCTGTAGCACTGGTTTTGCGAGTTCAATTCTAGAAAAAATCTGTGTTGTATTCTTTTATTCATCCGCAGACGTCTAAGCCAATACGTCGTCGCACTATGGGATCACCTTTAAACAAGAGACATGTTTTGCGAGGTAGCCAGAGTGCCAAGTCTGAGCCCCAACGTGCCTGGGACTCTTTCTTATTGGCATCAAGTGTCCCTGAAGATTCAAAAGGAGGTACCTACCTTTGCTCAGAAACGGTGTCAGCGTCTCAAGCAGACATGGGAGCGGAGAAAAATACATTTGAAGGACATATGTTGGAGTTCGTTCCCTCTCAGTTGGCGACGAAGAACCAGGAGGTATCGACACCGCAGGGTGACAAAGGAAGCACAAATTGGCTCAAGAGACAGCTTTAGGAAGCACAAGATACGATTGTGCAGCTACGCGAAGCGCAAAGGATGATGGAGGAGGAGAAAAAGAAAACACTGCAAGGTGCGAGGAGTAGTCTGGGAGAAATTCCATGTGCAGGAGGTACATGATGGGCGGACTCCAGTTTTTCACTCTCCGAAGTGATGTTTGATAGTTTTCTCTATTTTTTGTGAGGGTTTTCACATTCTCAATGTAACCGGGTCGGTTATTCAAGGCATCGGTGGTTTTTATTTGTATGTAACCTAAGCTTGGCGGGAGCCTTAATATATGAAACTTCGAAAATGTTTTTTAGTTGAATGTATCATGTTCCCTCTTTGTATGTAAATCTACCGTGTTTTTTTATCTAAGCTTATTGTAAATTATGTGATTTTATCATTATCGTTGATTTGTAATTTCATTGATATTTTCCTTTAGAAACTTCCAATGTCGATTGATGCTGACGTGGCATTACTGACTCGGGGGTTATTAAAAATAAAATCCATAACTCGACTTGTGGGTAGGGACTGCACTTGGGGATTCGTTCATGTTGAACGTACTAAAAGAGATAGATATTGCAACTGTCGATGTCGAGATGGTGTCGGGGATCGTCATTCAAAATTAAAATTAGCACGTAGTTTTCTTTGTGGGTTATCGTCATCGTAAATTTCGAAAGCCGAAAATATTTCGGAAGTCGTCGATCGGTGATATCACCTTTAGTTCCCGCAACACTTATTCTTTTAATATCCTGCCGATGCCGAATGGATCAGTCTTCAGTGATATATTTAGTGAATCTTATTCATGGAGATGAGAGACCTCCTTCTGCCAACACCGGTGAAATTCGAAGCTCGGCTATTTTGGTTTTATCAAGCGATTTTCGTCACTTTTAATCTTTCCCAATGCCTAATTTTCTAAGCGTGTTGGAGAAAACTTTAGACTGTCAATTCCTTAAGAAAATTTTAGTCCCTTTTAAAGTTAAGATGATTTTCACATGTTCAAGTAGACTTTAAACGACTCAAAATGAAAACATAAATGATAAGCACAAGCAACAGTTTCATATTGAAGCGCAATCAGACAATGCAAAAGATCAAGTGGTACCCAAAAAGTAAAAATTTGACATAGACCTTTTTAGGGTGTGTTGAGTGCTCAACAAATGGTAATTCACTAGGAGAAAGAAGAATCTTTGTTCCTTCTCCAAGGCTCGACTGATACAGAAGTTGATAGGGAACCTTGAATGGTTTGACAATCAAAACCTATTTACCTTTGCATTTGAATTTCTTTAGTTAATGCTTTCGGGTCTAGCCATGGGTTTTTAACCCTTTTCCTCCTTCATTTCCTTTGACCCTGACTCATGCCCCCTTTTTATGAAATTTTAGCAAAGCACTCACCGGTATGAAGCCTTTAGTTACCTCTACTCACTTGCTTCGATGTCGCTCCGCTGCTAGCGAGTGTTCATAGCCCCGGTAGAGTCACCCCTACATCACAAACCTTGCTCCACTGCCAGCATGCACCCATAGCCCTAACGAAGATATCTGCATACCCTCTCCTACTTTTCACTCTTTTGATAATACCAATTTTATTTTATTTCAGCATGACACCCTGAGCGAGAGGGAGAGGATGATGTCTATTTATTTTGCAAGGTGAGATGATCAAGGTGGATCCTTTGATAACTTTGTTTTCTAGGTTGATGTAGTTCTTTCCAACTTTCCTTCTTTTCTTAAGGTCTTACCAAACCACCAAGCAGACACTTCTGACATTTTTCTAGAGTTCTTCATTTGGCGAGGTTTAGATAGAGGACTCCTCAGAGCGACCGCAAATTCTCCTATGCTTCTTGTGTTTGTAAGTGAGCGATAAGTTAGGAACATAGTTCACTATGTTGCATGTTTTGAGATCAACCACTATCCTGCTAAACACAACTTTCAAAATCACAGAAATCCAGGTAGAAAAAGAAAATAAAAATTCAGTAATCGTGAAAACACTCAGACAAAAAATAAAACACTCAATCTTATATATATATATATATATATATTAGAAGTATTTTTTTAGGGCTTGGCCATTTACTAGGAGGGAATCAAGTCCCCCCCCTCAGATTCTGGAACCAATAAGTGCCTGCCCCAATCTTCTCAGCCACCTGGAAAGGTCCAATACATAGATTATGAAACTTAGAATGCTTCCTTTTTGGTTCATTTTCCATGTCCCACTTCTGGACTAAGTCTCCTACTTCAAAGTTATTTTTTTAGCCTTATGATTATTGAACCATCTTTTCACTATTTGTTGGTGAGGTAGGAAATTTGACTTGGCCTTTTCTATGTCAAATTCGAGCATGAGTAGAGTGTTTATTCTTTGTTGTATGGCCAACGAAGGTTCTTTGCTGGAATCTTGAGCTAGTTGAAGAGATGGAAGATAGAGCCCATTTGGGAGGATGGTATCTTGCCCCGAAACCATAAAGTACGGGGAATTTCCTATAGATTCCTTGGGTGTGAATCTTTCATCCCATCGGGCCTTGTCGATTAGATTATGCCAATTCCTTTGGTTATCTACAATAGTATTTTTTAATCTCCTCACTAGGTTCTTGGTAGTTGATTATGCCACACCATTTCCTTGTGGATAATAATTTGCAGAGTATCTCATTATGATTCCTCTGTCCAGAGAAAACTCCGTCAATAGCGTGGAAGAAAAATAGGCTACATTATCAAATAACAGGACAGAAGGGACACCAAACCTTCTGATTAGTTGTTGTTCTATGAAATGGATTACCACCTTCTCGTTTACATGATTCAGAGGGATGGCCTCTACCCATTTTGTGAAATAATCAGTTGCAGTAAGAATGTACTTTTTTTTTTTTGAAGAGTTGGGTGTAATTTCTCCTATGATATCCAACCCCCATTTCTCAAAAGGCTTATAGAAAGTCACAGGTTGGAGTGGGATTGCTTCTCTCTTCTCCCTCCCAGTGCTCATTTGACAGGTTTTACAGTTTCTAGCGTAAGAATGAGCGTCTTTGAACAAGGTGGGCCAATAATAGTAGGCTCTCAGGATCTTATGAGAAGTGGAATTTCCTACAAAATGTCCACCTGTAGGTCCATCATGGAGCTCCTTCAACACTTTGTCCACGTCTTCACATTCGAGACATATTAGTAGTACCCCATCATAATTAATCCGGAAGAGTACCAAACTTATAAGGCGATATTGTGCAGATTTTAGCCTGAGGGCTCTCCTTTCCCTAAGGTTGAGATTCTCTAGAAAAGTCCTGTGGTGTAGGAGATAAACTAAATCCTTATACCAATACGCTTGTCCTGGGGATATGTATGATACTTCGCCACACCATAGTGCCATTTGACTCTCTCATCTGGAATCTTCATTTACTTGGTCCTGGGATTCGGCTGCAAGTTTGCATAGCCCTTGTCCTTTTACTAGTTTGGCAGGTTTTATATCTAGATCAAATTCTTGGACTATTGCCATCCAGTTCCCTCTTCTTTCTCCCATTTCTTTCTGAGTAAACAAGGATCGGACCACTGTATGTGGCACAATTACCTTGGTGTGGTTCTTGAAAATGTAAGACCTAAAGTGTTTTATTGCCTTATATACCCAATAGGCCTGTTTGTCTATAGAAGGATAATTGATCTCATCTCCTTGAAGATTAGTGCTCATGAATGACACTGGGGCTTTGTTGTTATCATCATCCTTCTGAGTCAAAACTGCAACTAATGATTGGTCGGAGGTGAAAGTATAGAGGAAGAAGTCTCTATTGAAATTGGGACTTCATAACACTGGAGCCCGAGATATAACAACTTTAATATTGCTGAAAGAATTTTTCCACTCATCATCCCACTTAAATTCGACATTCTTGTGAATCATATTTTGTAGGGGTTTGATGATTTCTGTGAAATCAGGAGTGAGTTTCCTCACAAAATTGATTTCCCCGAAAAAGGACTGCATAGTTTCTTATTATGGGGCAACAAGAGTTGAGCTATGTCTTTAATCCTTTCTATGTCTATGAGAATGCCTGCTTGAGATATAATGTGGCCTAACATCTTAGCTTCCTCGACACCGAAGATAGTTTTCTTAGGATTTAAGGATATACTGTATTTCCTACACCTGTTGAAAATCTGAGTTAAGTGTTGGATGTGCTCCTTTCTATTCTTTGAATAAACAGTTACGTCATCTAGATACACCACCACACACTTGTTGATTAGTCCATGAAAAGATACATCCATGGCCCTTTGGAAGGTTGCTCCTGCGTTGATTAACCCCAAAGGCATGTTTTTATAAGTGAAGGTTCCCCACTTGGTTTGGAAGGTGGTTTTTAAATGATCTTCCTCTGAAACCAGGACTTGGTTGTAACCAAAGAAGCTGTCTAGCAGAGAGAAAATATCTGAGCTAGACACAGTCTGCAAGAGTTGTTCCATCGATGGGACTGGGTAATTGTCCTTTTATGAAGCTATGTTGAGGTTCCTAAAATCTACGCACAGGCAGATTTCTCCCAACTGTTTCCTCACCGAGACAAGATTCTCTACCCATG
>JASDQU011245461.1:15414-28166 GCA_032191745.1 Picea mariana
TTCAAATGAGATTACATTCAAATATATGGAGTTTTTGAAAGGAATTTATTAACTAGAAATAGAAAAATATAATCAAATTAAGAACAAACATTGTGTAGATTTCAAAGGAGATTACATTCAAATATATGGAGTTTTTGAAAGGAATTTATTAACTAGAAATAGAAAAATATAATCAAATTAAGAAAAAACTATGTAAGTAGATTAGACGTTACATCCAATGGGGTTGGCGTTACATGCATGACTAAAATAAAATATTGGAGACCATCCAAAAGACATTTCATAAGCATAAAACATTTCATAAGCATAAAACATTTAGGGTGTTAAAGCTATATGGTGCAAGAGTATAGGGGGGGAGATTTCTTACTTTTCGTCAAATAAAAGGGGTGTGGGGTGCCAAATACTACGAGGTGGGTGTAGTAACATAGGAAAACATATATTGGAGATTTGTTAAGTAGTTCTGATATTAAATGGATTTGTGAAAGCTTAAATAATTGTATGTTAGGTCTATCATTGTTCGAACATTTGTATGTTAGGTTTATCATTGTTCGTAACATGTGTTGTTTTTACCATATGTGTTGTTTTTACCATGTAGAATTTGAGTTGTATTATGACATTTTTCTTATTTTTGACAAAATTATTGGACAAAGCACCCTAACCATAATTTAATATTATTGTTCGTAACATGTGTTGTCTTTACCATGTAGAATTCGAGTTGTACTACAAAGCACCATAATCATAATTCAATTCGTGGGTTTAAGAATAGCACAATGTGACCATTATTTCTACTAAGAATCTATTGCTTATCCAAATTATATATTGTCATGCACGCATAGCACAACATCAATGGTATGGAAATAATTGATGATAATCATCTAATTAAAGAGGAACCATTTCTATATTTATGATAACCATGCATGATACACATTTTGATACACATTGTTTTGAGGTAATCTATCCATAGTTGAATCTATCAAACATTGAAAGGAATCAAATTTTCGGTGTATTTTTTTTATCATTTAATTTCATGTCATATATTAATTTTTTCATATTATATGATAAAAAAATTACACCTTTAGAAATTTAAATTTTGTCATGTAATGTAATGTTATATTACATGGCAACATCTCCTCCATATTGTGTTGTAGAGCACCTTGCTACTCTCGGTGCAACAAATGCTTTTCAAATGTATTTGCATTTTATAAGAGGAAGCAATTGTGTTATGTAAAGTTTGTGTAGATGACGTGGAATCCTTGAAGGGGGGGCCGGTGAAAGCATAATTGACAATTATGTTAAACCTTGGCAATGTGCAACATTGAGTTATAAACCTTGTATGAGGTGTATTTGAAAGAGACACATTCTTGTCCATTTGTGCTAGAGTTTTTGATATTCTTATGAAAGTTAATAGTTTTATGTGCAGTGTAGTTCATTTAAAAAAAGGTAATTATATATATTTTATTTTGATTTGGATCTATTATTTTTTGTTGTCTTTTGCAGGTGATTTCTTCTTTGTATTTTTATTGTGCACCTTGACGACTTTTAAAGTTTAGAAATGTTCTCAGATTTAGCTTATTTGTCTTGTAGCAACATATTATAGTGCTCCAAGAATCATTTTTATAGATTTTGATCTACCTCTCTATTCCATCAAACATCCTTAGCATTAGCCCCACTCAAAATACTTTGACCAAAACAAATGACCCACTGATCATAAAAGGTAAAATGTAGATTATATTACAATTATCCAATAATCATTTTTATAGATTTCAACCTACTTGTCTATGCCATTAAACATCCTAGTGATTCAAAATGATTCATAGATCATAGAAGGTACCATGTAGATTCAAAGGAGAGCACATCTCCCTCGAATTCTTGAAAAACCAAGGTACTTTTAGCAGAGAAAGAGCATCTTTAGAAAGGGAATTTGCCTTTGAATTAGATTCTCGAAAAATGTAGGGCCAAGTTTGTGATTTGACACTCATAATCCTAGTTCGTCAACAACTTGGAGTCCACAATTATTTGGAGATGTTGAACACCTTAAGTCTATAGCAAACTTCAACAAAACTATAGTGCAAAGAATTCAACTCTATTATTAGTAAGCCTTCACCATATTTGAAAGAGAAAAAATGATAATGTGATATGAAAGGATATGCCTCTTAGGATTCCTTGGTATGCACCATCAAAGAACCCCTAGGGTTTAGAGTCATCTATCACATGCTCCTTTATACACTATTGGGATTCATTGGTATGCACCATCAAAGAACCCCTAGGGTTTGGTTTAGAGTCATCTATCACATGCTCCTTTAGAACCCTTTTTTCTTTTAGTAGCCTAGGGGCCTTTCTATGTTTCACAATTCCTTTTTAAGGAGGAATCCATATATCATATATAATCATCTTCTTGTTGTATTCAAAAATCTATAATTGTCTAACAATTGTCATCTTATACATAACTCATAGATATTCATCCCCTCAAGGAGAGTATTCACACAACACATCTTTCTATTAGTGTGTTAAAAAGCGTTGCTAAAGAACTTGATTCTTTGGAGAATGGTTTCATATGTTACATCYCGATGATTATTTTWWAAAAAAATGATCATTAGATGTAATATATAAAGTCATTCTCCAAAGCTTTGAGTTCGTTAGCAACACTTTTAAAYACACGAATAGAAAKATGGAGACACAACCCTTTTCCTAAAAAAAATTGCCAATGACTTGGATCCAACATACATAGGTCTCTCTAGACACGATGAAAATAAATGTCTTTGCTGCACTTGCACTAAAAGAACATGAAAAAAATGAAATGTTTGATGCACAAAGATAAAATATGCACCTTATTGAAAGATAATGATGATTATGGTTATGTATATGAAAATGTACAATATTAAAGTGTTATTTGTTGATGTCCACACTTCAAGCAATTTTATCTATTGGCAATATAGCCATTGGTCATAATAGCTCATATAAGTTTCACGCCAATCATATCAATGAAGAAAACAAATGTAAATAAATGGAAACTGTCAATGGTGGATAATGAACGAATGATCAACATCATTCCATTAAGCTTTATCATGTAAACATATAAGAAGAAAGCAAAGGTTGTGATGAAGAAATTAAAGGGCCTAAAATAGCATAGTAGGAATAGGAAGTAGAGGCCAAGGATATTGCGAAGGAAAAGGGAGCTATGCAATAGGATGAAGAGAGTAAGAAAAGAAAGAGAGAAAATGGTTGAGAATTGAAGACTCGACCCGTGAGGTTGAAGGCCATATGAGTTCATATGAGGCAAAGACAAATTCAAGGTAAATTTGTAAATAGGGTGGGACCCTAAATTTAAAAATCATTTATATGATTCCAAGCTCGAGGAAACCATGGGAACCTAGATCTTCCAAAATTCATATCAGACCTTTCCATTTTTGATTTTGCAAGTTCCAGGTTAGAGATCGCAGTCACCCCTATAATTTCAACAAATTAATTTTGTAGATTAGGTATTTGTGGGCCTAGATGAAGCCATACAAGGGTTTTGCCGGGGCATGTAGTTATTGAGGGTTTTCTTGTGTTGCATGTGTAGGAAAATCTTTGATAGTTGTTGTTTCTCACGTGTATTGGTGGGCCATTTCACATGCATGCTAGTTGTGCATCTATTTGATGAACATATGTGCTACACTTGCATCTATCAAGGAAATAATTCATGCTCCTAGTATGGTAGAGGGATAAAAAATGTGGAATAAATGGAATTTTTTTTGATTGACACCAAGTCTAATTTGATGTGCAAACACCCAGGATGAGTGTGCAATGGTGAGAGAGACTTTGAGGCCCTCCACAATGCGATCAATAAAGATCAGGTTGTATGGAGGTGGCTAGCTATGCATGGGTTATTGGTTAAGAACACACGTTTCCTCCTAGGATGTCATAGGTTCAAATCTGGAGGGGGTTAGGTTATGTACACCTCCACAGACTTTAGTAGTCAAATCACTGCATGAAGGGGGTTGCTTTTCCCACAAACAAGGGGGTCTCATATACCAACTTGGTGTTTGGCTTGTCCGTGACCTTAAAATTAGATTAATATTAATATTAATATTATTAGTAGTAGTGGTAGTAGTGTGAGTTATGGGCTTGTAGGGAACACACCTATCTACATGATACATGTAAAATTGATACTCTTGTGGACTTGTGTATAAATGTAGCATTGGTTAGGCTAGTAGGGAAATAACAATGCTGAGGCTATGTGGAGGTAGGAGACCCCAAACTAGTAGCACACAGACTAAGAGTAGATGTAGAGTAGTTGGAGTGTCACTTACTAGAGGACCCGTGAGGTTGGATTGATCGATTACTAGAGGTAGTCAGAGATCGAGGTTGGTAAAACCTCGACAAGGCTCGAATTAAGGATTGCTTCAGGTTGCAATTGGAGTGGTGAACTATTATGAGGAGGCTAGTCATGGTGGGTCAGGTAGTAAGGGAACTCATGAGAGGAGCCATACCACTTATTGCTCAATATCTCTTTTTGGATGATGATGAGGGGGATGACTAGGTAGTTAGCTAGATGGGCGAAATGTCCCCATTTTTTTACTCAACTTGATGGACATGTGCCATGTTTTGGATAGAGTTTGACTTTGATGTACACACCTTTATTATTGATGACACACACACGCACATGCACACACACATATTATGGTATTTGATTGATAAGTCTTATGAATGAAAATGCAATGATGGTTTGTCTTTTCTATTTACCCGTGTTGTTGATTGAAGGGTTATCATGCTATGTGCATGCAAAATGTGCTTTCATTATGATGAACATAATATATGTCAAAATTGCAATATAATCTATAAAATTATAAAATTGTTTAGAGTCCTAGGAATATGAATGAATAAAATGGATTCAATCTGTTTAACCAATTGTATAACTTGTAGATACTTTCTAAAAAGGAAAGGATCAAGAACCGTATTAGTAGTTATACAACTGCACATGAGCAATTTAGAATCAAGATGAGCAAAAGGTGACAATTATGGAACTAGAGAGCATTGGCAAGTAAACCAATCACAACATTGTATTTCAGCTGATTATTGGTGGCATAAACCATGAAAACGCTGCGGAAAATCACATGTGAAGGGGACTAAACGGCCTAAGCTATCAAGTTTAGATTGCGGGTGTAGTGACTTGCATCATTGATAAAATTGATATTGTTGGAAACATAATCCGATAGAGTTTCAAAAATCATGGAATATGAACAATCAAGTTAATGTAACAATTATAGAGAGTCCAAAGACCTTGTAAGTCGAATCCAAAGTTCACATCAATGTATCATATCATTTAATAAATCGGCACATCAATGTATCATATCATTTACTAAATCGGCACTAACTGTATCTTTATCTGGCATTCAAACAATGGTAATGGTATCAGAGCTTGTAGTTTTCCTAGGCGTAGAATATGCTATGTAACCCTCCATAGCAACACCTCTGACCTAGACCTAGCCTGCCAGTCTGCGCTAGTCTCAGTCCCTCGAAGACCATTGGCATTCTTTATCAGAAACCTAACCCTAGTCTGCCGTTTCTTCTGGCCCCTCTGATTGCATTACTCTACGATTAAAAACGTTGGTTCTGTCCCTCATTTCGTCAGAGGTCTGCTTAACTCATTCGAACGTTCTTCTGTGGGTGGGATACCACTCATCTCTCTGATGGTGAGTCTCAAACGACCACGTGACTTCTTCCTTGTCGTTGCTTCGCTTTTCCCAGGCCTGTAGACCAGTGACTGGTAGCTTGATTGAAGTTCGGCTCCAAACCCATGAGCAAGGAAGAGTTCATTCGAAATCCTTCTTTACGTACAATCCGATTAAGAATCTCGTCCGTGCGAAGGCCACACTCTTGAGACTCGAATAACAAAGGAGAAAAAGTGAAGATAGTTGAATTGGATGCTAACCACCAAAGTCGTAGAGGGTTTTTCCCTACATAGACGACATCCATGGTGGTGACAGTCTTGTGCCTTGCGTTATAACATAATGTTGGAAACCTAAACAGTTACCAACATCGACCCTTCTGCATTTACGATGGTGCCTTGTTGTTGATGTTGTGCCGTGGCCAATGATGTGTGATAAATGTATCACGAACTGCTGAAATTACTTTCCTTCACAAGATTATGTCTAGAGAAACCCTAGATGCAAAGAATTGGAGGGTTCAATTGAGCCTCAACCAAGAAAAATAAATATTCGGAACATATTAAATGCCTTGGTTTTTTTTGATGAGCGGATCTCGAATGCCATTACCGCGCGTTCTCTTCTCCTTTTGCCTACCCAGAGATCGATGGAATAAGGAGTCTGCACTTGCAATGAGACTGCTCGCCCGCATGAGACCCTAACTCACATCTCTCTTAGCACCTCGCGTAACTGTTGGTTGCTATCTATTGTTGCTACTATATCCGCATGGGTACTTGCTGCCTGTTACTGTTTGACTAGCCTTGGCCTGGGGCTTGCATGGATTCTTCTCTGCGTTTTTTTTCATCTGGTTAACATGGAATTGTCTATAGTATGCCTTTTGCTCGGTGCGCTCTAAAGTGCACTGGTGTGCTTGGTAGGTATAAATGCACCAATGAAAACGTATACTATATAATTAGTGCGCTACAAAATTTTAAGCCCCCTTTACAAACTCACTGCGTTCAATTTTATTGACATAATATAAATGGAAACCTCCACAATTAAATTTTGTGGAGATTTTGCTTTGCTAAGGTAGTAACGGAGGTGAATCTCACTGGTGCCTTCTTCTTATAGATGCGTTTTTAACTAATTAAGAGCATCAATAACTTTCAAAAGCCATTCAAAACTCCGTTTGAAGTTAGAATTTTCTATGCTTCTTAAAGTTTCTTTTAAATAACTTTCAAAAGCCATTCAAAACTCCGTTTGAAGTTAGAATTTTCTATGCTTCTTAAAGTTTCTTTTAATAATTCATTAGTATAAATGATGGTTTTGGTTCAACTATACATAATGAAAGGTTATAATATCAAATGACCAATTCTTCAGATTTTTCTTCAGATTCTGGCTCATTTTATATTGTTAAAAGTTCGTCGTTCTCTCTTGTTGTTTGAAGTAAGTCTAGATTTTATTTATAATTCATTTCTCTTATTGAATTTATGTCATTTATGCATATGCATTTGAATAATTGTTCATTGAATTTTGCAGGATCATGACTTAAGATCAAGTTTGAATGCACAAGATATTCCACCAGTCCAAAAATGTTGCAGGCTCTTATCGGGAGAAAGATACCATATGAAAAAGTTTGATGAAAATTGACAATTGCTTTAACCTGCCAATTGTAATATGCCATCTTCTAGAAACTAGCCTAGGTCAACGATATTACACCTTGAATCAGATCTCTTTTATGACACCCGAGTAGTATGTGGTTGTTCAAAATGTAAAAGGTTGAAGAACCCTCAAAGCGTCACATTATCCCATTATATTAATGATCGAATACCCAAAGTTGATTGTTTAATGCCTCCCACTCCGATCATGAATCCAATAGGTGATATAGAAAAAACACATAGGAATGCTTCCATATGCTCTTTTTTTGAAAAGTTGGAAGCCAAATCAGCTAAGTTTCATCCTAAATTGACTAAACCATCTCTTTTTATTAAGTCAATAGAGAGTTCTAGTGAGCCAAAGGATGATATCAATACTACTACCCAAAGCATCTCTTAGAGATCCAAAAAGTTGTATGAATTAAGAGCAAAAATGTCAAAGTACACACCAAAGTCTATTCAATTGTTGGAAGACAACAACAACTCGCTTCAACATATGCCTACTTGGCTAATGAGTGATAGTAATGCTATGCCCATCGGGGTAGTAGTAGTAGTAATGGGCATACCATTCCCAACCCGCTAGTCCTTATCTCGATCGATTATGGAATTGATTCTTTCATCAATGATTTGATCAAATTATTGATAAAATAAGAAGAACGAGAATAAATGGATATACAATGTCTCAAGCAAACAATGCCATTTCCCTTCCCCCCCTCTCTCAAAACACTCATTTACCTTTCCTCCTCTCCTCACTCCATGCACTCGAATCCGATCCATATCCCATACTGAGAATTTTTTCAATCTCTTCACTTCAGCCCTTCTCCTCTCATCTCTCCTCCACGGGTTCCCAAGCCTCCTCTCCCCTCCCACCTCTCCTTCCTCACATCCGAACCTAAATAATCTTCTCTCTCCTACCTCCCCTTACTCCCTCTCTCCATGCTCTCGTACTCCCATACTTGGCCTAATTTCCAAAATCCCTTTCCCTTTTATTGTTAACCAATCACTTTATGACATGTGGTAGACATGAAAGCTAATGATACCAAGACACATGGCGACCTCTTATCATGATACACATGGCATCCAATCACGTTGAGACACTTGGCATTGACTGGGCAATGATTCAGTGCTGACTAGGTGATGACTCAATGTTGACTATGCGAAGACATGGGCGCTGACTGGGCTAGTGGGTCGCCACGATTTTCCTAAGTCTAGACTTCCATAGTCTCCTTTTGTTCCACATGAAAGACATGGGAATATTTACCATATAAATATTACAATATCAATTACGACAATGAATGTGGTATTTTAAAGAGGCAAATTTAATCAATGGCCCAAAATGACCCACGAATTGATGGACGACTAACGAGCAACGATTTTCCTAAGGTCATAACTTGAGTTTCGTGCACGGTTTTGGACAAACTGTACACCATTGGAAATTTAATTAGATGAAGAAGATGATGAAACATGTTTCAAGATCTGAAATTGGCCATAATTCTCATAGAAATTAAAATAATAGTCAACTCTGTTTGCTTGACTTGTTGGTAAATTTATTTAGAACCTCAACTTCTTGAGCCTATAACTTGAGATCCAGAACTCCAAATTGCGCTCAAGAGGACTCATTGGAAAGTTGGAATGATGAAAATTTCTTATATGATGGTTATATGGTTGAGAAATCAAATATCATGCTCAAAAAATTAAAACACAATCCACTTTTTTAAAAGGTAGTCAATTTGAAAATTTGAAAATAAAAGTTTATTAAATGATTTTTATTAAAGATGAAATGGGCCCCACTTCAAGGCACAAATTTCAATGATATAAATTCATTAATGAGGCTTAAATAAATCATTTACTAAAGTGGTTACTCCAAGAAGAAAACTGTGTGGAAGTTCCTAGATGTGAAAATTCCAGGTCCTATCAGCTTGCCTTCTTGGTTTGTCTTTGACCAAAGAAAGGCTCTAAGTTTCAACTGTAAGTTAATTAATTTTCTGCTGTTTTATAACAGCCAACGGTTCAAATGTATCTTGCTGATTTGTTACGATTATGCTCTCGATTTTGGGTGTTCTAGCATGTCGTTTTTGTCACCAAAGATTAGTACATGCATCTCAAAATAAACATAACACACCTAAACATTGTTTACTGYTGAATATGAACAGATCTAAGGAACTAAATCATGCATTTGTARAYACAAGTATTTTTGGTCAACATGACCCTGGATAAACCCCCCCCGGGGAAAACCAGTTTGAGATATGTGTGTATATATGAGGAAAGCAGAAGAAGGGCTACAATAAACACAAAATATGAAAGAACCTGATACAATAGCAACTCCAACTGAGTTGATATACAAGCTCGAAATCAATAGATGCACCCCAGAATGGTGCGTCCCTCATGCAAACTGTCGGAACCACTGAATCTGCTCCAACTGCCAATTGTGAGCTCAGATCTGAAAATCCCTCCACAGGAATGAAGCTCCAGTAGATGGCCTCCTTCTGAAACTGACCTCACTGCAATCTGATGGCTAGATATCCCACTAGGCACGAATCAACCTCCACAACTAATGCGCCCCTCTCAGAAGTAGAATAGCTCCAGTAAATAAACAAGGCAAGTAGCTCCAAGCCTCCATCAATGAAAGCAAGCGACCTCCCTCAAGCATCCTCATGCAACTGACCTCATCTCCATCCTCCAAGAGCTCCTCTCTCAACAAGCAAAAGACCAAGTGAAGAATGCCCCCCTCCTTCACCCTTTATGCCCCTCTTTGACTAGCAAAAGGAAACCTAGTTATCAAGGGTGGAGATCAGCTCATCTCCCATCTAATCGATGGTTGAGATCTCCCCATGAATATATAAATCACAAACCCACTTTGGGTTAAGTTTCCTAAGTCAACTTATGTCTCTAATTCACCCCTTTGAATTAATAATCACTTTTCGGCCAAAAGTGACTAAATTTCACTTTAACCAAAGTCAAAGTGAAATTATACAAAAGTACAAAGTACAAAGTGTAATGTCCTTTCCTCATGTGCTAAGGAGGTCATAAGAACATGGGGAACACCTCCCAAGGTACAAAACTCAACACTCCCTCTTACCGAGGAAGGTGTTCCTCACCAAGCCCATCTTGTCTCTGAAATAGACATGCTTGCCTTGGTGAGAATATCTGCTACCTAGTCATCTATAGATATATACTGCAACTGAACTGCCCCTCTCTGAACCCAGTCACGAATGAAGTGGTACCTGATCTCAATATGATTCGACCGGTCATGAAACATTGGATTCTCAGAGAGTTTTATGCAACTCTGATTATCATAGTGAATGACAGTCGGAGACATCTCCTGACTGAATAAACCAACCAACATCTTGCGAAGCCAAATGGCCTCACAACTGGCCTGACTGGCTTCCATATACTCTGCCTCGGCCAAACTCAAAGCAATTGACTTCTGCTTCCGGCTGAACCAGGAAACAAGTCTTGACCCCAAACTGAAGTAGCACCCTGAGGTGCTTTTCCTGTCAGCAACACATCCTGCCCAGTCTGAATCTGTGTAGCCAACCAAACTGACTCCATCTCCCCTGACATAGTCTAGGCCATAGTCCACTGTCCCAACAACATATCTCAAGACACATTTTTTCCCAACCATGTGAACACACCTCGGCTCAACCATGTACTGGCTGAGTGTGTTCACGACAAAACATATATCTGGTATGGTGTTAACTAGATACATAAGTGAAACGATCAAATGCCTGTATACTGTGGCATCCACCAACTGGCTATCTGAAGCACTAAGCTTCTTCCATTTGGTGATCATAGGTGTAGACATGGGTCTGTAGTCTTCCATTTGAAACCTGCTCAAAATATCTACTGCATACTTCCCCTGCCCAAGAAATATGTGACCCTCCTTCTGCCATACCTCCATACCCAGAAAGTAGTGCATCAATCCAATATCACTCATCTCAAACTCTAATGCAAGTCCCAGCTTGCACTCAGCTATGAGATCCTTGGCTCCAGTAATGAATAAATCATCCACATACAAAATGAAAATGAGCATGTCCTCACCCCTAATGATGAAATAGAGGTTTGGATCAACATCACTCTTCTCGAAGCCCATCTGAAACAAATAAGTATCAATCTGTGAATACCAAGCTCGAGGAGCTTACTTCAGACCATATAGTGTCTTCCTCAGAAGACATATGTGAGTCTCCCTGTCACTCACCTCAAAACCCTGTGGCTACTCTATGTACACCTCCTCCTCAATAATGCCATTTAGAAATGCAGTTTTCACATCCATCTGATGAATACGCCAACCCATCTATGCTGCTATGGCAATGATAGTCCTGATAGAAGTGTATCACGCAAATGGTGCGAAAGTCTCATCATAGTCGACTCCTTCAATCTGTGAGAAGCCTCGTGCCACAAAACGGGCCTTGTGTTTCTCCACGCTGCCATTTGCAACAATCTTGGTCTTGTACAACCACCTAGAAGTCACAACTGACTTCCCCATTGGCCTCAGAACCACATCCTAGACATCATTGCACACAATGGAGTCATACTCCTCAACCATGGCCTCTCTCCAGATCTGATGGTCCACTGTCTGCCCAAAAGTCTGTGGCTCAGTATCCCTGATACTCGTCACTAGTGCCAAATATCCTCCCAATCTGACTCGTGGCCTGCTCTCGCTGATCTGGCTCTTGGGCTCCCCTACATTCTCCCTGACCTCCTTCAGGGTCTGCTGAAACCATCTAGGTCTCCTCTTCCCTGAAGTGGTCAACGAAGAAGTAAGGTCTCTCTGCCCAAGAGTGACTGCCTCCGGACTCGTCTCAACACTCTGAGATCCTGAAGACTGTACTCCCTTTGAATTCTGCACCCCATCTGACTGAACATGCTCTGACTGTGACCCTGAAGCAGTGCATGGTGACCCTGTCACCCCTGATACTGGTGTACCTGACCACTGAGGCTATGCTCCCTCTGAGACTGCAACTAACAACTCTGCATCATCCTCAACTCCAACTATCGACTCAAGAGATCTCGCAAAAGCTCTATCCTCCTCAAATCTAACATCTCTGCTCACCACCACTTTCCTAAGTGGTGGAATGTAGATGCGATAGGCTTTCGACACCTCTGAGTATCCAACTAGAATCCCCTGCTGGGCTGTGGGGTCTAGCTTTGTCCTCCTCTCCGAGGGGACATGAGAGAAAGTCGAGCATCCAAATATCCTGATGTGCTTGACATCGGGCCTCCTATCAGTGAAGGCCTCCTTAGGAGACATCTTCCCCAAAATCCTATGGGGGCTTTTGTTCTGCAGGTAAACTGCAGTAGCACATGCCTCTGCCCACAAATACAAAGGCAAACTCTGATCATGCATCATAGATCTTGCTGCACCGGTAATGGCCTGGTTCTTCCTCTCGACAACCCCGTTCTGCTGGGGGTTGTAAGGTACGATCATCTGTCTCCTGATGCCATGCTGTGCACATAAGTCTACAAACTGTCT
>JASDQU011245463.1:1984-18938 GCA_032191745.1 Picea mariana
CCTTGTCTCGCAAACAGGTGCTTCTACTGTGGTTTATCTTCTTCTTGACTATCCTTTGGGCGATAATCTGTGAAGGGAAAACTCATCCTGATCCTTTAGAACCTTTGTCCTTCAGAACCCCAGATTACTAGGGACGTCTCCCTTGGGATTAGCCTCCCTGAATAGAAAGAGCCCCCCATCGAGGTGACAGTGGGTGGGGAAGCCCCTGTTACGCCAGTTTGGTCCTTACTTTTCAAGCTACCTGACCTAGACTACAAATTGAGCGATAAAGGGAACTCTCCCAGTGAATCGATCCCAAGGTAACTGACCTAGACATGACTCATGCAGACCTATTACATTATTAACCCACGTAGGGGTGCGGAAATTCCAGTTACAAAAAGAAGTGTTGGGGCCAAACAATGCCCTATAGAACCAAAGTCTTCGACAAATTTGCATCTGATGATGTATTTCTTCATGACACATGGAGTTGACCACCTATGTTGGAGAGGTGGTCAACAAGCTACAAATGTTGAAGGGCCGTGATGATAGTAACAAGGCTAGAGACAAGAGGTTTTGATGTTGAAGTGTTGCTATAGCAAGGCTTCAACAAGTCAAACCCTAGGGGAGACGACTCACTACGGTGTAGGTGACCTAGGCCCTAGTGCGTCTTCCGCCTTCTCTAGCTCAAAAGACAAAAATTACACGGCTATCTTGAGTAAGAAATGGAATGGTTGAAGACAAGAGAGTTAAATGTTGAAGTGTTGCTAAAGCAAGGCCTCAACAATGAAACCCTAGGGGAGAAAGGCTCACTAAAGTGTAGAATAGCTAGGCCTTAGTGCTTTCTTCTCCCTCTTCAGCTCATTGACAAAAATAAGATGGCTAGCCTGAATAATGATTGATGAAGTCTAAGACAAGAGAGTTTGTTAGGGATGTGTTGCTAAAGCAAGGCTTCACTAAGCAAACCCTAGGGAAAACGGCTCACCAAGGTGTAGAAAGCCTTGGTGCGTTTTCTTTCTTAGCTTAACAATAAGGATAAAAAAACGGCTAGGTTATGGAAGAATAGTAGTAGAGTGTTGCTATGGCAAGGCTCTATCTTTCTTTAGCAAAATCAAATGGCTAAAAATGTTGGTAGGGACATGAGACAAGGACCTTTAGCATGTGCTCGTCACCTAGGGTTTAATTTAGCAAAATATAATAATAAATGCAAGAAAACAACACTACAACCATTCAATCAAGAAGTTTTGTAGAAATTCAAGAATATTTAACTAAGAAATGATATAGCAAAACCCTAGTTGTAATACCTTCCACCAAGAGAAATGCCAAAAATAGCCAAAACAAGCTTCCGTCAACAAGTGCGCCTTAGAATTTCAGCCAAAACCCTAGAATAGGGTGCAAATTTCAGACCTCACCAAGTGGTGAGTGAAAGATAATGAAAATATGAAGGTAAAAACCCTCAATTTATACAGTAGCAATGACCTAAATTACATTTTAGGTCATTAAAAGGCCGACAAGGCCAGAATACCAAAATCATACTGTTTTACATTAAATGTTTTAAATTAAAACCCTAATCAAGCAATAGTGAGACGTCATCCCCTTTCTAGGGTGACGTTAGTCCCTTTTAGGGAAAATGCAACCTCCTGGAGCAAAACATTAGCCCTCCTTGGGCTTCTCCACGCTGCCACACGTGCCAAAACTGCCATATTTGCCTCCCAAAATGTCCATACTGCTGGGTGACGTCATGGGCATCCTGGGAGACGTCCTGGGCCTTCCAAGGCCAATGTTCCTGTGGAGAGGGCTCAACCCCCGTGGGTACAGGTCTGCTCAGTTGCCTCTGGTGGATTCTTCTGCTCTTCCCTGGTATAAACGCTCTGCCCTGTCTCTGCCCCATGCTGGGGTCTTAACATCCATTTGGTGGGCTCTTCAACCCCATGGAGGTCCGAACTGATCATCTTCCCATGTGTACCTGTCCAACATGGTACCTGTCCGTCGGGCGTGATCCTGCACATAAACAACTACGCCCTCCAGGGGCTCATAAGTCACTGGGATCATAGCAATGTCAATCACATCTAATCATCAATATTATTAAACATGTGCATAAAACCCTTTTACCACAGTCTAGTGCTCAAAGACATTATACAAGTCTGCAATGCAAGTTTGGAGGAAGTGACAGGACGTCCTATTGGGCTAATGTCTACTGGAAGAGGGATGTTTCTAGAAAGGATTAAATCCAAGTCATGTAAGTGGGTGAGGTGGATGGGGATGCCTAGGCAAAAGGTGCAGTGATAGAAGGGATGGCTTACCGGTGGGTGCCTCTGTGGAGGGTGAGCTGCACCTATCATGGATGCAATGTTTCCAAGCCCATTCATGCCTTTTATCTTCATTCTTTTTCTTCCAAGATACTAGTCAAGGGACATTGCCCTGGCTTGGTGACGAGTGGTGGCAATGTTAGCCACAAGCATTTCACAGAAATGAGAAGGTTGGCTCGTGATGAGACCCCCTTTCTCTTGGCTATGCCACCAAGTGCCAATACCCTGGCGTGGTGACCAGATGCCATAGTAGTTTCATATCGCTAGATGCTCATGGACCTAATAGGTTGGCTCGTGATGAGACCCCCTATCCTCTAACCAGGTCTTGTCTTTATTGTTTTTTTCTTTCAAGAAGCTAGTCAAGGGACACTGCCCTGGCTTGGTGACCAGAGGTGGCAATGTTACCCACAAGTACTTTCACGGAAATGAGAAGGCTGGCTCGTGATGAGACCCCCTTTCTCTTGGCCATGCAACCAAGAGTCACTACCCTGGCGTGGTAACCAGCTGCTAGTAGTGTCATATCGTTAGACACCCATGGGCCTAATAGGCTGCCTCGTGATGAGACCCCCTATCTCTCAACTAGGTCTTGTTTTATTATTTTTTATGGGTCCCTTTGTTTCTTTCTGAGAAGCTTTTTATTGCTTTCTCGTGGATCCCTGGGCGAAGCATCTTGAGGTTCTATTCTTAGGCTTTTATTGTCAGCTGCTTTTACCCCCCAGGCCCTTTAGCCCATTCTTCCCACAAAGTAAGGTACAACCCCTAAATGATTGGCTAACCCTACGCCCAGACCAATGTAAGGGGATGGGTGCATAAGATGGAAAGTGGTATGTATGACGGGAACGGACGATGGTTTTTCAGAAATCCCCCTAGTGGCAACTCAAAACCTATGGACATAAGCTTGCTAGGGCATCTTGTCATCCCCCCCAGACATGGTCAAGTGGACAAGCATAAGATCCAAGCACCCGTTAGAAACAAAGGAATCAAATGCACATATTCAAAGGTTTTGAGGATCAGAGTGAGACATACCATGATACTCAGACTCGTTACCTCATGGAGCAAGAACCATCTCTAATGCAGGACCAATCTGAAGGTGATGGATGCTGCTGCTGCTGCTGACAAAGTGGAGGCGTTGAAAGGGAGAAAAGATGGGCCCTCCAGGGCCATGCTCAAGTCGATCTGGCTCTTGGTACTCCATGTCTAGGACCTGTGGGCCTCGAGACATAATCTCCTAGTTATCCCTAAAAGTGGGGGATAACAGGTGCCACTTGGAGCTCATCCAAGTGGGGTTTCTCCTCATCTTTTCCTATAAATTGGATCCTCTCCTCCTCATTTTCTCATCTATTCTCATAGTAGGTCTACTATACCAAAATTTCTCTCATTCTTTCCCTCTCTCTCTCATGTTCTCATGTGTAAATCTTGCTACAAGTATTTGTAGCAACATTTTGGTGTATAATAAAGGAAGCTTTGGAGAATCTATGGTATGCATTGGGAGTCTTCTTGGTGTCTTCATTGTGTTCTTGTGAGGTGATACATTTCCATTTCATTTTTGCATTTTGTTTTCACTAGTTCTACTTGGAGACTCAAGCAAAGTCTTTTGCTTGGGTGATATTAGTAGTAGTATTGCTATTGATCTTGTGGTAGTTTTTTATTAAGTTTGCAAAGCATTTTACAAGATTTTTGGATGCTCTCACCTCCATGTTTCCTTGTGTAGTAAAGGCAAGCTTATTTGGGGATCACTAAAGGATTGAAGGATTAGTTTTAGAGTGGAAAACCAATTCTTTTCAATCATCCAAAGTTTCCAAGATTATCTAACATTCTTTTCCTTCTTTTCCTCATTTCTAAGCATTGTTATGACATAGAATAGACACTAAAGATTTCAATATTATTTTCTAATTTTCTATTGAAATTTATGTTTCATTGGGCTAATCAAAATTAACAAGTTCTTTGTGTTTTGTGGCATTTTCCATAAAAATATACCTTGCTGATTTTTATGCAGATTTCTAGCAACAAGGAGGAAATGCTACTAGTTTGAGCCCCAAAGGCCTCCAAAAGGCATTCTAGAGTTGGGATATCAAATCCCCATCCTTCTTACTCTTCTAAATCATTGTAATCCACCCTTGAGAGTCTCTTGGGTGTGCCTTCTCTCTATTTTATTTCAAAAATCTGATATTGTAATAATTAGAAAATATCGCCCACACCTTGCAAAGTGAGTGGCCTAAGCCATCCTTGGAAAATCGTGAAGGCTAGATTAGATTTTCTTTCTTGCATTTCCTTTTACACCCACCTTGGCCAAAACGGTAGGCATTGTGTCTCCACTTGTGCCATTGTTGTGGGGTTGTTCATTTATTTCCAAGTCTTTTAATTATTTTTATTACACCCACCTTGGCCAAAACGATAGGCATTGTGCCTCCACTTGTGCCATTGTTGTGGGGTTGCAATTTCCTTTTTTAAGCAAACTAATAAAGCATTTCAATTTATTTGTTTTGCCCCACCTTGCAAGAGAGTGGCCTAAGCCATTCCTTGCAATAACGGAAGGGTTGTATAATCTTAAAATCGTTGCTAAAGTAATCTTTTTGTTCTCCATTTTTGCCTTGTATTCCCTCCCCTTGCCACTTTGTGGATCCTGGGTGACAAGAAAGGGCAAAGGTTGGAGGTTTAGTAATTAGGCATCCAACCATTTATTGTTTCCACCATCAAAAAGAAGGTTTGAGGAAGATATTTGGGTTGCTAGGTCAGGGATAATCTCACGACACTAGGTGTCCCCCGGGTTGAGTACACTTGCTTTTTGGATTTGACCTGTGGAGCTAGAGTAAGGCCTTGTTTGCCTTGCTTATTGAACACCCAACACTTCCTTTTGGTTGAGAGGATAACAGTTTGGGGTAGTCACATAGTCTAGGAGTCAATCTATCATATCTAATCCCCCTAATCAATGAGAGACTTAAAATTTGCTAAAATTAACTTACACACTACATTCACAACATTTGCAATTACATTTTCAAAGCAATTTATTTCACAACATAGAATCTCAAGTTTACTTTTCAAGCAATCTCAAGTTGTGTAATTCATATTTCAAGCAAGTCACTCTCAAGCAAGTCACTTTTCAAGCAACATCTTTCATTGTGGATATCTCATGCTCATTGGTTTATGATCTAACTTCTCCTTTGTATAGTTGTAATATGATCCAATTGGTTATTCTTTTCCATCATAAATTTCATCTTTGACATGCTTCAATTATTTCATTTATAAATTGATGTGAGTTGAATGTTTCATTATCTAAATATTCTTTAGTTTCTTTTATGTATTTTGTGCGATTATTTAATTTATCATTTTCATTGTAAGCTATCTCGCCATATTCAATTTGTATGTTTCAATTTGTAACTATCTCGATTGTAAAGTAATTTCTTGTTGATAATCAATAACATTGTCTATTTCTTGTATAATTGTACTTAGATCTATTGTTGTAATCTAATTAATCCCTTGCCCAACCTTAGGCACTAGTCATAGTTGACTTAGGGAAATGTTTGATTTTCATTAAAAGATTTGCATTTGCATTGTTGCTTGCCACATAGGCTAGCTTCCCCTTACCTTTAACAAACTAAAAGTAACTCCTAGAATTCATTTAATAATTCACATAGTAACTAGGGTCTACCCCCCTTTGGCTTCCCTAGGAGTAAGCCTAGACGAAAGAAGTTCAAGTCGAGGTGACAGTGGGCTTGAACTTAGGCATTGTGCTTCCAAGGACACACTAAGTGTATTGGACTTAGTCCACGTTAGCAAGTGTGTATAAGGACGGCAACAAAATCCAAATTCACAATCGGAACTGACATGCGAGCCTTGGTGCTCAACCTGCTAAAAATAGAAATCTGTGACAAATTATCCTGGAAAAGGTCCAAAAGACTCAGAATGTCTCAAGGATCCATAATATGTTCTTAGAATCTGAATATGGGGCCTGGAGCTCAAACTGCTAAAAATAGAAAGTTCTTGCATGTCGCCCGAAAAAGTGCTATTGGGCCTAGAAGTATGCAAGGACCATCCCTGTATGGTTAGAACTACTCTAAACTGTTGAGATACCCACTCAAACCATGTCTCCTAAAAAGTAGGGACACCTACTGTATGTAAACATCTCTCTCAAATGTATGAGAAACCAAGCTAGCTCTAACTCTAAAACAAAGTAACCACGTACCGATCATATACCTGTCTCTGATGAGAACCAACCTCTGACTCAACAAAAGCGCTAAACTCTGGGAGAATCTCAGGATGCCAGCCAAAGGAATGCATGCTGGCTCTTAACCCTCAAGATTTTCAAGGGTGAAAATCTAGGGGTTAACACATCCAATATTGGTTTTCCAGTGAAAACTATCCTTCACTCTCAATTATTGCCTTGTTATTTCCTAAGATAGGTACATTGCATAATATCCCAACATATTATTGGCTATATAGTTCTTCTTAAATAGAGTAATCTCATGTTAGAGAAAATAAGTCCTATGAGTGTTTACTGTATATTCTTATCCCTTATAATTGCCAATTACTTGAATTCCTTGGTCCTTTCTGATAGCAAGTTGATACTGATGGTTGATTAGAAGTTTGTACTGACTGTGCAGTTTGAAGTTATATTAGTGCCACTGTGCCAATGAGCCAATAGTGTATGGGACCCATAACCAGTGATTGCAAAGAGTGAAAATGTATTAAATAGAGTTCCTACCAACACATTACATATAATAGAAGAAAGAAAGATCTGTCATTTAAAAGGTGCTAACCAATCAATTGAAAGCTTGAATGCCCTGTTCTTTTCTCCTCCTTATGGCACTTACACAAGCAAATTTCATGAGGTCCAAATATGCATTCATTGGCATCGTATAAATTTTGGCAATAAGTAATTAGTGAGTAGCCTGTCATCTGCTGAAATTTACTTTTAACATTTTCCTGAAAGTACAAGCCCACCCACTGGAAAGCATTTATTCTTCTGACGGATTTTTTATTTCCATCTTCTTGGTTATGATATTAATATAATTGTAGTGGCAACAAGGTAGTATGTATTATCTCTGAACTTACTACTCATGTTTAAGGTCGTTTTCTACTTTTATTTTCTCGTATATAGTGTATAGAATCCATAGGAAAGCAACCTAAATTTCTTACTTCTGAGATTTTGTTCTAGCTAAGTGTTCTATTTGATGATGACTACTGAATCTCTTGCCAATAGCAAAACCTTATTGAAGCTGACTATTTCACGCATTAAGTTGCTGAGGAACAAGAGGGAAATACAGTTGAATCAAATGAAGAAGGAGATTGCACAGTTTTTACAGGCTGGGCAGGAGGCTACTGCTCGTATTCGGGTGTGTGAAATTTTTGTGCTTACTCAAGAGAAAAGTGGACTCCAAGGGCATGCATTTATCGTTTTATGACTAAATCTATGAGTTTTGTTTTGTGCATTTGTCCATACATGCATCATTTAAACTCTGATAAACAGAAAGTAGATATTCTTATGGAGACCTGCCGATGCTTTCATGCAACTAACTTTTGTAGTCAGTGTTACATTTCAGGTGGAACACATCATACGGGAGCAAAACATTCTGGCTGCATATGAAATTGTTGAACTTTTTAGTGAACTTTTAGCTGTTCGGCTCCCAATTATTGAAGCTCAGAGGTTAGTTAATCATTCAGCTTTCTGTTAATACAGTCCAGTTTCTGTGCATAGGAATCAATGCAGTGTACAGAGAAATATTGTGTGCATGGTGAAATTGAGTGCGAGGATTGTATTGTCTGTTTTTCAAGTTGTTTAGCCTGTCACTGCTAGTTAATCTTGGATATTCTTCAAACTTCGGATTCAGTCAGGTTTATTTGGGTGGTCTGAAGTTTGGAGAAGAAACTGCTTTCCTGCAGTTTTCATGTATGGATCTAGTTACTCACCTTTTATCATACTTCAATTATTCACTCCTTTTCAGACAGTAGTCTTAGTATATGTGCCCAGAATCTCATCACAGATTTATTATCTTTATGAGAGGTATTGGTGGCAGCCACTATGATATATCTGTGATCGAATAAGTCTCTTATATAAGGGCTTGCTAAAGCCATTGAAATATATGATATTTTTTGAAGAGTAGGTTAAACTAAGGTGGTGGTCTGACCCTGTTAGCACAAATTTCTACCCTCCAATCTGAGCTGATAAACCTGTTATGACAGCGGTAAAAATTTGGCTAATTATAGGAGAAATAGCCCCAGATGTCACGGGCTAAACCCCTTTCCGTTTGGGCTAGTGCTTGCTAGCCTCTTGGGGGAGTCCCTAGGCACAATGAAGCACCTTGCTGGCTGATCTAAGGTCTGATTTTCTGCGTTAAAACTAAAAAATCAGCGAGCTGTTTTGTCTTGGACAGCGTGTGAAAGCGGTCCAAAACAGTGAGAAAATCGATCTTATACGCTTGGAGGGAACCTGCAGGGTTAGAACAATGAAGATAGACTAGAAAGAAGATGAAAACTATTCAAAATGATCGAAATTAACCATGATAAACAGTTCAGAAAATGACATATCAGATTACAAATTTACCATAATATCGCCAAGAAGAGAGGTTTGAATGACAAAACACACACTTCTTTATTGATAAAGCTTCCAAGAGAGTTGATTGCACCACACTTGACAAGCATACAACCGATACAATGACTACTTTGCTCAATGAGGAGCCACTAGACTAGAGAAAGAGAGAAAATAATGAGGGAGACACCATGCTGCCACTGCAAGAACCGATCCAGAACCAATCGAAAGCATCCAATATATAGATTTGAGAATTGCTAATTTCCAAAAATATGAAGGTGCATGAGGTAAGCCAATTTAGGCAATCGCACGAGTTACATGAGTTAAGTGAGAGTGAGTCGACTTGTGAAATATGGAGAAACCTTAGCACATGGGAGTAAAGAGGAAGGGAATTACGTGGAAGAAGGGACGGAGTTAATGCGATGGAAGAGTGAGTGAATGCGTGAGTTTTAGTGCATGAACGGATGAGTGATGGATGGGAGTTAGCATGGCGTGGATGGAGTTGGCGTGAAGTGTTAATCGCATGGAGTATGGGATAAGTGGAAGATACGTAGGTTGTTAGTCGCATGGTGTGTTAAAGTTTTTTAAGAGTTGAGTTGAGGCATGCGCATGCATGGGAGGATGACGTGAGTGAGGGATATGATATATTAAGCATGCACTTTTAATTAGGAAAACGCATGGGTCATATTAAAAGGAAGGATATGCATGTTTAATAAGGAGGCTAAAAAAAAGGGGGACACGAATTTAAGAAAGGGAAAACATTAATTAATAAATAAATTAATTAATGAATGAAGGGAAAACTTTATTAAAGGGGACATAGGTTATATTAAGAGCACGTGGGAGGATAAGGAAAGAGGGAAGTACGTATGAGCATGGGGAACAAGGATTTAATAAAGTAGAGTCACTTTATTAATTATTGAATTAATTAATAGAAGAAAAGGGATATGTTATATTTAAATGTGGTGGGTGTATTTTTAAACAAAAGGGAAGTACGCATGCTTCACATGAGGRAATGAGAATAAGGGGGGACAAATTAATAAAGGGGGAGACATCAATTAATAAATAATTAATGTGGGTACACTTTAAGTGAGATACGTAGGTTTAGGGGAGAATAAAGGAGGACAACCTTTTTTATTAGATAAAGCTACACTTTAATTTAATAATAAAGTAAAGTGACATTTRAATTAATAAAGGTATGGTAAAGGGGTTAAGTGAATGGGTTAGGATAAGGGTGAGTGAGGGTAGAGTGGAAAGGGGAAGTGGGTTTAGGTTTAGGATAAGATAGGATAAAGGGATCTGGGTTTAGGATTATGATAGAATTAAAGGAAAYAGGTTTTACGGACAATGTACAAAAAGTGGTTTTATGACGAGTGCAGAAGAATTAGCGAGAAAATGAAGCCCAATTGGCTAAACTTTCTCCATGGAAGTTCTACCCCATGCGCCCTTGGTCAAATAATGCCACGTAGATGCCACATCTCACTAAAACTCTACCACATGTCGGAATCTGATCTCACCACTTGTCATTGCTGGAGATGATTGGACTTGCTAGATATAGCGGCTCCTAAAAATATCCATCCGGTCCCAAAATTTTGAAAATTGTCGAAACCAATCCAAACTTTCCACAAATGCTCGGCATGACTGGGTGAGCACCATCATGTGTCTATTGCTAAAAATAAACACTGCTAAAAACAAAAAGTTGTCCGAATGCCCTTGACTTTATACTCATTGATCTTGTCTTCCTGCAAGGGATCCGAATATGCAGTCAAAACCGACATGCGAGCCCTGGTGCTTGACCTGCTAAAAATAGAAATCTGGGTGACATCATCTGGAAAAAGGTCCAAGACCTCTAGATGCCTCAAGGATCAATACTGCGCTCTCAGAATCTGAATTTGGGGCCTAGAGCAAAACATTCTAAAAATAGAAATCTTCAGCAAGTCGCCTGGAAAAGTGTCATCGGGCCTAGAATCCTGCAAGGACTCATACTGTATGCTCTGAACTGCCCCAAACTGTCAGGAGATCCACTCAAACCGTGCCTCCTAAAAAGTAGCAACACCTGTATACATCTCTCTCTCACAAATGCATGGAAACCAAGTAGACTGTGACTCTTGAACTAAGCAAACCTGTACTGATCATGTACCTGCCTCGTGTGTGAAACAACCTCTTGCTCAACATAAGTGCTAAAAACCCTGGAAAAATCTCAGTATGCCAACCAAAGTGCTTCATGCTGGCTCTTAACCCTCAAGACTTTCAAGGGTGAAAATCTAGGGGTTAACAAGCGCACAACTCATCCGCATTAACTTTATTGAATTAACTTAATCTATGATGTCTTCATTTCTACCCTTACCTAGAATGGCTTGATTTTCCATATACCTCATTATGTTGCATTTCTCCAAGTTTCTTTGTATATGCATTTTTTGTTCCTTGTTCACAATATTRATTGAGCTGAACAAGCAATATAGGAATCACTAAGAAATTCTAGAGTTAATGCAAAGTCGTTGGTTTATCTTTACTCTRGCATGGATCTGTTTATGTGGTCTTTTTTATATTTGTTTTATCTCCATCCAAGGACCCAGATATTTTCCAGTGTCTACCTGTGGTAGTTCCTGTGGGAAGTACCTATCACCAACATATAAGTTGCTATATGCTAGTCATATGCTAGTTAAAGAAAATTGCCAGAGGTACATATCTAACCAAGGCATAACAAGTTCTTGAACATGCATCAAATCATCCTTTTTGTTGAGGTTGTCTCCATTGCCATTGGAAGGAAGCATCACAACCATTAAATGGGTAAAATAATTCAAGCTCCAGGCACAAATTAATGTCACCGTAGGAAGGAAGCATTGTGACTCTCTATTAAATTCCAAGGAAATCCCCTGGCATCGTGCGACTATCCAAGGTCCTGACATGAATTTCCAAAAGGGTGGCTACCCATGGAAGAAAGAAGATTAAAAGGTTGAAAAACGATCATCCAATTGATTTATTAAAAGAGAATAATATAAAGGGGTGTAAGTAAAAAGAGCAATTTAAAAACATATATATCCCTAAGTTTCAACTGAAGAGGTATAAAAGTCAATTGGGAAGTTTAAGGTATAAAGTGGAATATAGAATCAAGGTGGTATCAATTTCTAAGTATTTATTTCCCTAGAAAAAAAAAAGGTTWCACTTCAAGTGAAGAGTTAAAGCATATTAGGGGAATCATAAAGAACCAAATGGCAATCATAAATGTATTATTTGTGGGTCTTTTTCACCTAGTGCACTAAATTTTTATTGAAGAAATAAATCAAGGAATAAGTAAWACCATGAACGATGAATTCCATCAATAATTCTATCTTTGTGACGAAATGTCCCTTTTGTGTAGGGGAGTTTGAATGTGTGAGGACCCTAAAAAATCAAAWTGGCCTTTGCCCATATTGTCAAAAACTATTTACTGTAAATGAGTATCAAGGTAAGACACAAATGCAAAAATGTGCGTCACAAATAAAAAAATTAGAGGATGAACTAGCAAAATATCAACGAAAATACCGAGATCTCGAGAATATATTTGACAAGKAATTACTCAAAAAAGATGAAGAGATTTCTCACTTAAAAGTTGTTGTTAAAAACTACTTTCACAATTCAAGAAGTCAAAAGATACGAAGCAATGCAATCAAAAGTTAGAACAAGAGAATCAAGATCTTAAGGAGACATTCAACAAGAGTTTATCGGAAAAATATGAAGAAAATTCTCACTTAAGGAACCTTAATCAAAGGTTGCTTGAACAAATTGAATAGTTAAAGGATGAGAAACCAGAGAATTAAGACCTTAAAAATGAAGTCAACTAGTTAGAAAATGATGAAGAACTTTCATGCCTAAGGGATCATAATCAAAGCTTACTTACACAAATTAAGAAGCCAATAAATGCTAAGAAGTCGTTGTAGGGAAAGTTAGAGCAACTTACAAACAAGGAAGCATTGATCAGGAAATAAACAATGACCAATCCTATTGAACTCGAGAGGTCTTTAGATGTAAAAATCCAAGTCATAGAGAAAGGCACCAATAGAGGTCCAATCAACATCACAACTTAGAAATATGCAAATCCAATGGAAGTAAGGATATCTTTTATGTTGAAGTACAAATTATGGAAAATCCAAGTGTCCTTATTGATAAAGGTTCAATGATCAATAAAGCGACCCCGACATAATACCAAAAGAGAATTATGAAAACACTATAAGTATGATAAGGAAAAATCATGCGACAATGACACCTTATCAAAATCCAAATCACAAGAGTCGATACCTTAACCAATTCATGTATCAATTTTGCTCAGAACAAGGGTAATATTCAAACCACATTTCAAAGAATATTAATTCCATTTCAAATCGATCTCAAAATAGAAGTCATTTTGGGAAGCACAATACAACAAGATCATTTTGAGAACCCTATAAACACAAAGTTCCACAAAGGATTGAATTAACACCGAATTAGGCTTAGGTTGAGAGTTTTTCATTAAACTTAACATCTCTCCTAATAATAATTTCATTGAAGTTAGGTAGAAGAAGTCTATAACCTTTTACATCTTCAAAATAACCAAGAGAAATGCACTTCTCACTTTTAGGGTTGATACTCCCTCTCGCCTACGGGTAAATAGAGGAGATCATGTCTCATGGCCCGCAATGAAGACAATGATCTCGATGATGATGATGATTAGTATTCGCCATAGACAACAGTACCTTAGATGCCTCCTTTCTCATCTAGATCAACATGGTTCATGGGATAATGGTGGTCCAACACATTATGAGGTACACTAGTCATTGTTTCATATGAAGTGTCATATTTAATACATTAGGCATTTGAGTGAGTATAATGGGTTCAAGTTGGATAATGAATCATAAGTTCAGAAGTTATGCTTTTTTCCTTGTTTCACCTTAGTGGCCATCATTTGTGTCCTAGTCTAGTGTCGTCACTTGTGGGGAACATGGGTACTACAGTGAGGCTTTGATAGGGGTAACGTACCGCTCCCCTTCATACTTAACACTTTTCATCTTGGGGGCTTCCGTAGTGTACTGAACTTTGGTAACAGATGTTACATGTACACAAAAAAGGCCTGTGGTTCATTCTCCTATGAGAAGAAGGGATAGAATGCCGAGGTTGATACAACTGCTAGAAAAAATGAATGAAAAGAAAGAATGTTATTAAAGAAAGAAGAAATAATGGGATAATAATTGACCAAGTCAAAAGCCAAAGGTCAGCTTGAGCTCTACCCCCTCGCTATGAGGCGATCGCCCCTAGTTCTAATGCATTGAATGCATATCAATTAGAAGAAATTAATCCCACTAAGAAAAGAACAGAAAGAATAAAATGCTTGAAACTTCAAAAGGGGACTTGCAATGCATAAAATGAATATCAAAAGGAAAGAAAAGGGGTTTGGAATACACGCTGTGCTGAGGAAAGGGTATCTCAAGCAGCAAGTCCTTCCTCCACAAAGGCACTCATGGAGATGGACGAAGCACATTATCTTGCATGTTAATGACTCCATCACCATGAAGTAACCTCAATTGTTTCATTCACCATACTTGCACTTTGATAGGTTTTCTTGGGAAATATCCCTCTACCTAGGTACTGGCACACTAATAGGGTCTTTTGATGGTCCTCCCATACTTAAACTTGTCAAAATGCATAAAATCTTGATCTAATGTGAAGTTTGAAGAAGATACCTAATGTGAATTGCTTATTTGGCTTTTGTATTAAGAGATGGCTTACTGTATTGTATGATTCTAATGACTCTTGTACCTCGTGATTGTTGGTCTTGCCTGATTTTGTGGACTTTGTTTGACCATGGTGCACTTGACATGGCCCTTTAGAGGATGTTCTCAGGATGATACCCAGGATGTTGTGCACTATACACAGGACGTTGCACATTTGATGCAGAGTGTTGGGCCATATGATGACTAGACATACCTTGGAGGTTGGGACACCCTCTCACACCTCCTAGACCTTGGACAATGGACAAATGAGCTCAAATATTTGTAGATATGGTTAGATTGGCTATCACATGGGCAGGAAACCCACACCTTGGACAGTGCACCCTGGAGCATGTTAGACTTTGATTTGAGGATGTTGCACTTGGAGATGATTGGACACCCCTTGGAGAGATGATGGACCCTCCTTTCACCTTGGACGTTGGCCTTTTCACCTTGTACGTTGAGCATGTTGTTGACATCATGCACTATGATGATTTGATGATGGTGGGGCTAACCTACCACTAGGGCATTCTTTTTTATGATGAGTTAAGGGCCTTTGACGATGTGATGTGACCTTTAATGAGAAGGTGTGACTTTTCACCATGCTTGCACCTTTTGATGATGAGACGTGGCCTTTGGAGGCCATTGCATCCTTCTAGAGCATGATGTCACCCTCATTTTGGCATCCTACACTTACACGAGTCAATCTTGAGGGGGTGTTTTGGTGTGGCTCTTCAACCATGGGTTTCCAATGCTTTTAAACCCTTGGACATGATTGGGTTCAAGGTTTTCCCCTTTATTTGACTAAAGATGTTGATAGGTGGTTACCTAAGTTCTCAAATCTTAATGAGATCTCTATTGAAGACCCTTTATCTTTATTCTATGACACCTTGGGCCTCCATGACGTCCAATACCAACATGAAGATGCTATCATGAGACTGTTCTCCTCATTAATAGGAGATGCTAGGTCATGGTATAACAACCTTCCAAATAAAGCCTTCAAAACTTGGCAAGTGCTTCAAGATGCCTTCCTAAAAAAGTGGGAAATCAAGAAAAATGGTAGACTACTCTTATCTCAATTTTACCATATTAAAAGAAAGGAAGAAGATCTTGTTAATAATTTTAACACAAGGTTTGATGCTCTAATAAAGGATTTCCCCGAGAACCTTAGACCAAAGGATGGGGCAATTATGCTACACTATGTTCGTGACTTTGAAGGAAAATTTGGTATCATTTTGAGAGACAAGTCTCCCAAATTCTTACTAGAAGCCCACAAATGGGCATCTGGGATAGAAACCAATTTGATTGCTTCCAAGTTAAACATTGTCCTAGGAAAACAAGTGATCTAAATCTTATTGTGCTAGAACAAAGCTTCAAACAAATGAAGCAAGCTCAAGAGACGCTTATGAACAAAATTGGTGCGCTTGATAAAGAGTACAATATTGACAAGCAAGAGATTAGAAACATTAATACCTTAGAATATATGAATTGGGTTGAGAAATTAGATCCTGCATATGATGTGCCCTCACAAGCAACCTTTACCATTACTAAAGAGCAATGGGAGCTTGAGAAGGCTAAGGCTGCTAGGAAGGCCAAGCTAGAAATTTTGAATATTATGGATAAAGAGTCTAGGAGAAAGCTTAAAGTTCATCCAACGTCTAAACCTTCCAATGAAAGGGTTAAACCTATCCTGTCAACATTCCACAAAGACGATAGGGACTTGGAATTGAACATTGACTTGACTAAACTTGATAAATTCATTAATATCCCTTCACAAAAGGCTAATATTGAGGAATTCTTTGATCTCCTAGACGAGCCCGAGGATCCCCTTGTAATCCTTCATGCTATGAATTATGACAAGAAAAATGGAGGGCATGCACCTTTCTTCATTACTTTGGTGGTAAATGATCTCCTCCTCCATAATTGCATGCTGGATTTGGGTCCTTCTACTAATGTCATGTCCTTAAAAGTTATGAATCAACTTGGCCTAAAGATTATAAGGCCCTATAGAAATGTGTGTGGTATTGACTCAAGGGCCATCCCTGTTTGTGGTTTCATCAAGGACTTCAAGGTTAGCTTAGCCACTTACTTAGATATATACCTTTTAATGGACGTGGTAGTGGCTGATGTGCTTGATGCTTGGGAAATGTTATTGTCTAGGAAGTAGGCCGCAACCTTGGGTGGTAGCTTTCAAATGGATTTGTCCTACGCTACCATCCCAATTCCCGATGGGGATTTTGTCATCCTTTATAGAGAACCTGTTGTAAGGTACCAAGTCGAGGATCCCCAAAATCCCACGAATGATATAATGTACCTGTTATCACACAAACTTGTCAGAGTCTTGTGGGTTGGTAGTTTCTACCTAAGTCTGTAGTTTTACCTTGCCTTTCTCCTTTTCGCCGACCAAACCTTAAGTTTTTCCC